>CAIGRR010114542.1:0-11138 GCA_903798365.1 Fraxinus sp. 1973-6204 | reverse complement strand
ACTGGACCATTAGTTGGAAAATCATACTGATGATAACTCCACTAATCCTCAATAAGAAAGGAGAACCTTCCATGAAGACTGTTGTGTAATTGCTCGAGCCTTTGGATACATTTGCTTTGGCCCAAACCATATTACAAAAGATTGAAACCAAAAAAATCAAATTTCAGCCCAATATCCACTTTTTGACTGCTACTTACTCAACCCATTAATATATAACTCGCAGCCCATTTCAGTTTCTCCCTCTTCAAGAAATCTCTCAACCGTGTTCTAGCAGAAGAAGAAAGTAATCAATTAACAATGGAAGGCGAAGAGGGAACACAGCAACCCCAGCTTGTGCTTGCACACAACCTATTCCTCCTCACTCATCCCGACGTTGATGACATCGAAAAAGTCCGTCTACGTGATGAGGTTTTCAATTCCATTATTTCCAACGGTATTCAGGCATTTCTTATAGTTTTTGATTTAGTTGGTGTTCGTTTTCTCGATTTGTGGATGTTAATTTAGGGTTCCTTTTTTGGGTTTTTGTAGATATGGCTCCGTTGTATGAAACCCTAGTGTCTAAGGTGTTGGATTTGGATCAGAAAGTCCTAGAGTCAATGCGCGCCAAGATCGATGACGAGCTTAAAAAGCTGGACGAAAGGTATGGATTTCATTTTATATATGCATTTCAGATTATAGCGCTACTAAAGCTTTATACGTGGTTATGTTTGTGGGTTGAAGTATGATATTTCTTCTGAAAGTCAGGGATTTATTGCATCGGATGGGGAAAAGTAGATAAATAACTCAGTAATATGATTTGTGGCACCGTATCTTTATTTTTATTTATTTTTTTGGGCCGTGCATTGATTTCCATTGTGTGTTAGCGAGCTAGCTGCACCCACTTGTATAGGCAGTTATCTCTTCAGCGGTTTTTGACAGTTAACTAAAAGAGTGATACTATGTATTTTGGTGTTGATAATTTCTCGATGTACAAGGCCTATCAATCTAGTCTAGTAATAGAGAAGTATGTTACAGGATGGTGGATATGGTCCCTTAAAATACCAATAATCTTTCAGAAGCCACAGTGAAAGGTTGCGTATGCTTTTCTTGTCCTGAAATGCATAGAATTGTAAATCTTGTGAAAAAGGTGCTGCTGTCCTTGTCTCTTAATTACAGGTGTGTGGTATGGTGGAAAGTTGGTTGGTGTTAGAGTGGATTGGTTGTGCAACGAGTGTTGGCGAAGTATGATGTCATGGAATGTAGAAAGGACAGGGTTCTAGGCAGGCCTGGGGAGGTTAGACTGGTAAAACTGCAAGGATGTGGGCTAGAAATTAAAATTATAGTCAAATATATTTCTGAATTTTTAATCGAGTGTCATGTTGTATGCTTTTGTCCATTTCACTTATGCAGGTGAAATTATCATGCTGATCTCAGTAAATCGTGGAAGATACAAGAAATAATACTAAGTGTCTAAATAAAAAGAATAATCACTGTACATAACGTTACACAAATGATCAATATGTGTGGATAACAATCTTATATTCTATATTTATAATAACATACACAAATTATAACAAAAAATATCTATTCTCTAATAAATTTTAAACGATATCTAATGTGATCATTTTGGATTAGTATTTCTCTTAAGCATATTCTTTCAAATTTTATGATTTTTGTCACTTGAGAGAATATCTTACAGTGTCACATCATTTGTGGTTGCATGCCTGTGTTTCAATATACTACTTGCAGTCAGCAAGTGGGTGAAACAAAGATTTACAATTTCCTTGAAAAATGCTGCTAGAAGTGATTGGCTACTTGAGAGTGATAGTGTCCGATCGGAATTATAGAAAGCTTCACAGGGCTGTATATATGATAACTCATCAGAAGTTTTTTGATTCCAATCTCCACCGCAGAACTTGATACACCACCCGATCATTTGACCTTCACTCACTGTAAACTTTCGCCATGGTTGTGGTTCAATGAGTTCTAAAAAATGCCTCATGTTTCTTGAATAAGGTAAAGAGATGGGACCTACAACTATTTAGGCCTCTATATATTTTTGGCACAATCTCAAGTTTGGCCGTCCTTGTTTGTGTAATTGCATGGAGCTACTACTAATTATGATTTATACCGCTAACCAAATTCTCTCTTGACTACATGGATTGTTAGATTTCCTCATGCAACATTTTTGGTAACTGACTTTTGAGGTGTATTCAGGATTTGTTACACTTAAAAAATAACATTGGAGACTAATGATGCACATTTTACGGGCTTTAAAATATATCCTTTTCTTTTTTCCTACTGGTTGCGCAGAATCAAACTCTAATTACACACCCACTGGTTTCTATAGTTTGTTATGCAGTCATCCAAGACTGTTTGGGTGTTATTGTCATTTTTTTGACTAGTTCATATTTCCTTCTCATCGGTTACCACAGATACATACTACTGTGCAGTTCTTTTAGGGAAATCCTTTTGCCATCATCTCCTCCATAATTAAGTATCTTTGGCTTAATTTTTGTTTAGGATTGCCGATGCAGAAGAAAACTTGGGTGAAAGTGAAGTTCGGGAAGCTCACTTGGCAAAGTCCTTATTTTTCATTAGAATTGGCGACAAGGTACGGTCGTACAGATTTGATCCTTCGATGTTTTACTTATGTTATTTTGATTGAATTTATTCATTGTTCTTAAAAAATCCAGGAAAAGGCACTGGAGCAACTCAAGTTAACAGATAGTAAGACTGTTGCTGTTGGACAAAAGATGGACTTGGTTTTCTACACACTACAGATTGGTTTCTTCCACATGGACTTCAATCTCATCTCTAAAAGCATTGACAAAGCAAAGAAGTAAGGGTCGACATGGATGATAATCATAGATTAAAAATTTCCTCTTTTCATTTTATTTTAGTTTCGATTTTGACGGTTAGCATGACACAGCTTGTTTGAAGAGGGAGGTGACTGGGAGAGGAAGAACCGTTTGAAGGTGTATGAAGGACTGTATTGCATGTCCACACGTAACTTCAAGAAAGCAGCAAATCTTTTCCTCGATTCTATCTCAACTTTCACGACTTATGAGATTTTTCCTTATGACACCTTCATATTTTACACTGTCCTTACAAGCATTATATCCCTAGATAGAGTTTCCCTGAAACAAAAGGTATCCAAATTTTCTTTAAATCATCAACTTAACTGGAACTTAGTTACTATTTTCTCCCTCTATTTATGTGCGTGCTTTTGCTTAAAAAAGCAGCATTTCTTTCTTATGGTGTTTGTAATATATGGCAGGTAGTAGATGCTCCCGAGATCCTTACTGTCATTGGCAAAATCCCATATTTATCTGACTTTCTGAACTCTCTATATGAATGCCAGTATAAATCATTTTTTTCAGCTTTTGGTAAGTATCTTTTACTAAACCAAATCTTGGGGATATTGTTATCATAACCCTCAGACAAAAAGTATGACAGAGAGTAACTTAGTTTAATAAGAAATATTCACCCATAAGATCACTCAGATAAGTCAGAACCTCATTTCATATTCTGTAGATGTGGGTGAAACCGAAATCTGAGAAAGAAACTACTACATGCCTACATGGATCCTTGTGCTATTTGCACCACATGGTTTGACATTATTGTCTTATTAAAAAAAAGTGATGCTCATATTGAACCTGATCAAACAGTTCACTGGTTTACAATTTGCGTCAATTGAATTTCTATTTGCTTTCAGCTGGCTTGACGGAACACATTAAGTTGGATCGCTATTTACATCCCCACTTCCGATATTACATGAGGGAGATCAGAACTGTTGTTTATTCCCAGTTCTTGGAAGCCTACAAGAGTGTAACAATTGAGGCTATGGCTAAAGCATTTGGGGTCACAGTAGATTTCATCGATTTGTAAGTTGTCTCATATTATTCTGATTCTCTTGGTGAATACTAGATTATGTGTACGCTCGGTTGCTTAAAAGTTTTGTGTCCTACGAATGTGTTGATAAAAAGTATGTTTGACCAATGTAAATAAAAGTTAAGCTTGCCCAACATAAACTAGATGTAGACTACTATCGGGGATGTGTAATTGATTATTTACATCATGTACAGGGAACTATCTCATTTCATTGCAGCAGGGAAGTTACACTGCAAGATAGATAAAGTTGCAGGTGTATTGGAAACTAATCGTCCTGATGCAAAGAATGCTCTTTACCAGGCAACGATCAAGCAAGGCGATTTCTTATTGAACCGCATTCAGAAGCTGTCCCGTGTGATTGATCTTTGAAGTTGGTAAAAAGGGTTTTTCTTCTTTTAAGGCAATGTTGGAATTTAAAATTGAGACTTGTTTTTTGTTGCTTCATTCAGGTGTACTGGTAGTGTTTTACTTGTATTCATACAATCTTTTGAAAACTTAAATTCAGACGTTAGACATGTTATTTTAACTTCGATTTACTTGTAAATCTTGTCATTCTATCTATTATTCTTACAGTTTATTTAACTTTTGACCTGAACGTAAAACTAATGGATGACCAACTACTTCACACATAACTCAATCTTCAGAAAAAATATTTTAAAAGATCGTAGGAACTAGAAGAATATTTTTACTTCAATTATCTATTAGTTTTTAATGTTAATGTTAGTAGATTGTTTTAGTATAGGGATGGAGATGGGGCGGGAGCAACTATTCTTGCCCCGAATCTTGTCGAGGATTTTCGGGAAACAGGAGCAAGGAGGGAGTAGGAATTGAAATATCTTCATTTATCTTGTTTATTTATTTTATCTATTTTTTAAAATATGATTGAAATTGAAAAACATAAAAATAAAATAAAAATACTTTTGATGGGTTCGAAAATATCGGGGCGAAGAACATATTCTCGTCTATGCTCTGTTTATTATTTGGGTTGAGGCAATGCACGATAAAAACGAAAGATATGAGTAAGTCGTTTAAACTTGGGGTGGCTTGTGAATATATTTCGTCTGAGTTTGATCTTCATTATCTATAAAATTGTTTTTTTTCAAACTCATTATTAATCACATATACACGCATCCAAAAAAATTTCCACCTTTTAACTACACATTTTTCAAAAATCCAATTTAGCTACGGTTTATGTTGATAGTTGGTGGTGGAAGTTCTGGGTTTTGAGGGAATTTTGGTGGTTCCGACATGTAGTTACGGGTTTGCAGCGGTGGTGATTTGGGTTTATGGTGATTTAGGGGAAATTGACCATGTTTGGGTCTTGTATTGTAGCAGATGGGATCTGGGTTTAACTCTGATACCAAATATGATGTAGGACGAGAAGAAAGCGGGGGACAGGAGAGAATGGGGTGAGAAGCCGGAGGAGAAATCAGGGGAGAAGAGGGGAAGAGGGGAAACGTGGCCGCAAGACAAAATCTCAATTCATTTTTATTCATTAATCGTCTAACTCAACAACAATGAAAAATTCAATAAATAGTAAAAATTTAACGGACTTGAGCCAACCCACTACTACAAGCTCAATAATAATAAAAAAACATGATTAATGAAAAATTTCATAATATAAAATGATGTCCGCATCAAGTATTACATTGATCTTTGAAATACCAAGATTTTAAAGTGCAAAATTATACCAATAAGCGTATACATTTTTCTGATGTATTTGACATTTTGTCTTTCTTTGTAACATTAGGGAGCTTGGCATAGATACATTAAGCAATTGTGAGGACGAGCAACAAGAATTCGATTTCCTTATTATGTTACGGCGATATTAGGCTTTCCCGGAGGAACTCTTCTGTGTTCTTCGTACAGTACATCAACTGAGAGGACTTAGTGTTGGACTTGGGGGTTAACTATTCATGCGCAGAACAGTGGAGACCAATTGCTGAAGTCTGAAGAAGCCAACTAGTCCCCGTTCGAATATCGATGTCAGACTAGTTAGCATATACTTCCTCTCTTCCGTTCAACTTCTAATCCCTTTTCTATGCACAAACTGGACTAAGGAAGGAAAGTTTCTTGACCCAAAGGCCAAGTTTGGGATAGTGTTTGCTTCTGCTTCTTGTAGAGAGCTTCATTAGTAATGCAATTTGATATGTTGACCCAATTAACCGTGTTGGAATTGGGTGAAAAATACAACTTTTTTCGTGCATCATCAAAGTCTGAGCAGAACTCATGGCTAAGGTGCTCTAGCTTACTGGATTTGTGGCCAAAATGTCATAGTTTAAGCAATCAAATTGTCTTGTTTAGAATAGTAAGTTAGGACTACTTATTTTCCTTTAAAAGCTAGAACATGATTTTATTGTAACTTGGTTAAATTTTTAAATGAAAATTCACCATTTCAATTAGGGTCTGTTTGATTAGCAAATGTGGAAACACATTCCAATTCCATGTAAGTTTAAAGTAGTTGTACTTTGAAATTCAAACTTCATTTCCACTTTCGTATCAAACAGCCAAAGTAGAAATTGAATTCCTCGAATGTGACATTTTCCATGGAATTTAAACCAATCAAATGGACCCTTATAGTGAATCAATTGATATTTGATGGCCAAATTCTCGGTATTCAACTGATCAAATGTGTGTTTGGAGCGTTAATCATCTTTTGTATATTTTGCTGCATGAATCAGGAAATCGCTGTGCATTAGCTTCCTCTAAAAATCTACTATACAACAGATCATTGACGGAAAATAATTTAAACGGATTAAAAGACAGCTTCTTAACGTCAAAATTCACTTTTAGCTTCTCAAAAACCGTCTCAAATGGGCCCTAACTCTGGTTAGTCGATGAACCATAATTTATATTCTCCCCGTAACGTAACGTGCACAATGCATTATAATTCCAGGATTTTAGTCTCTAGACTCATTCTCTTTAAACTTAATTGGTCATCAACTATAGGGAATGCAAACTGCGTACAGAATACAATTCTTGTTTGATAAGCGTATGATTTACAGAATATGCCATCCTCGCAATATGCTAATAACCCATTCACAAAAATACAGAACTGCAGAATTTTGATATGTGAAAAAAAATTTAAACAAGACAAAAGTTTACTGTTTTAGAAATAGCGACGAAGCATCTTTTACCGCCCTTTTTTGACTTACATAACTCAATAATTACGCGATTATCTGCATAAAATATTCTACCATTTTATTTTTTTTTTTACCTAAATACATGCATGAAATGTAGATTAGATAGTAGTGAGCAGAATACTGGGCAAAGGGTCTTCCTATTGTTTTGATATCCCGAGTAAATGGCCTCTTGCTAGGCATCAAGGTCGAGCTTATGATTCACGCTTTCCATTGGTGGCCAACAACTCCATTGTATGTGTAAGCAGAATCAAATTCGTAATCATATCATGATGAAGCAATTGAAGAGATGAATCAAGTAGATTTTGATCCACTATACAAAATCCAATAGACTAGTACTAAATAAGATAAAGAACTTAAAATCTGGTCTCTTATATTGACTTTTACGATGTAATACTGATATCGAATATGCACTTAATATACAAAACTTAATGTTTGATAACATGGATTAGACAGTAGTGGATAATATTAAGAAAAATAAAGAAATTGATGAATCTTGTTCATTACTGTGTACAATATGCCTTAAGGTCATGTGTTGTGCATTGTTTTGAGTGTCCAAAAATATTACATCTTCCTTAACGACGTCCTTTCTATTTTTCTATGCTGAACATGTTTTAAATGAAAATTAAAATAGTATTTTAAGCATATATAGGAAGATTTAACAAAAACTTACATTTTTAAGGTTTCATCTAAACCTATGGCATTCAAACTATGCGTTAACCTAAGAGGCTGGAAATGACTAGGTAGCAAGATGCCAAAAATATAGTTCCAAAATAAAGTAGCAAGAACTATGGAGAAAATTAAATATATAAAGGAGACCCCATTATTCTTTTTTAATGCTAAACTTTTTTTCTTGATTTTCTTCTTTATAGGAGACAAACCATTTAAACCATTTTTTTGTCTTGCTTTCCTTTGGCTTTATAGTATGTTCAAAACTTTTTAGTTTTCATCGAACAAGAAAATGCGGCTTTTTTCCTATATAAGTTGCTTTTCTTGTTAAGTGGTTCTTTCAAGAGCCTTGTTGTAGATTCAAGGAGAGAGAGAGAGAGAGTAAATATATGGCCTATAGTTTCTTTTCTGAGGGTTCAAACATTAATAGAAGAAAATTTCCGAGTACTGAACACTCCATCCTGCCCATATTAGAGAATGCCACTGCCAACTGGTTCCCGAATTTGTCGGATGAAAGTGGCGATTTCAAGAGGCTGAAGAGGACTACAAGTGTTGGCGAGTTCATTGAAAGTAATGCCAGCAATGGCAGCATAACGCGTGCCAATAGCACGAGTAGTTTGAGCAAGCTTCAATTTCGCGATCATATATGGACGTATAGTCAACGGTATCTAGCAGCTGAGGCCGTGGAAGAGGCGGCAGCAGACATTATTGGTTCCGAGGATGGGGAGAAGGAAGAACAGGTCAATGAGGATGGAATGAAATTAGTCCAACAGCTCATTTCTTGTGCTGAGGCTGTGGCTTGTAGGGACAAATCACACGCCTCGTTTCTATTATCTGAGCTTCGGGCTAATGCTTTGGTGTTTGGCTCGTCCTTTCAGCGTGTGGCATCGTGTTTTGTCCAGGGACTTGCTGATAGGTTGGCTCTGGTTCAACCCCTTGGCACGGTTGGTTATGTTACATCTAAGATGAACATTGTGGAAAATGGTTTGGAGAGAAACGATGAGGCTTTACGCCTCGTTTATGAAATTTGTCCGCACATTCAGTTTGGTCATTTTGTAGCCAATTCCTCAATATTGGAAGCCTTTGAGGGAGAGAGTTCAGTGCATGTAGTGGATTTGGGCATGACCCTTGGCCTACCACACGGTTACCAATGGCAAGGCCTGATCCAGAGCCTTGTTAAGCGTACCGGGCCACTTCCTCGACTTCGCATCACCGGCGTCGGTCCGTGTGTCGAAAAGCTTCAATCCATAGGAAATGAGCTTGAGACTTATGCACAAAGCCGAGGGCTGAGTTTGGAGTTTTCAGTTGTTGAAAGCAACTTGGACAACCTTAAACCCGAACAAATCAAGATACTTCCCGGGGAAGTCCTTGTCGTTAACAGCATCCTTCAGCTACATTGTGTGGTCAAAGAAAGTCGAGGCGCACTGAACTCTGTTTTGCAGATAATCCACGACCTCTCCCCAAAGGTATTAGTCCTAGTTGAGCAGGACTCGAGCCACAATGGTCCGTTCTTTCTAGGAAGATTCATGGAAGCGTTACATTATTATTCAGCAATTTTCGACTCCCTTGATGCTATGCTGCCTAAATATGACACGAAACGTGCTAAGATGGAACAACTTTACTTCGCAGAGGAAATCAAGAACATCGTCAGCTGTGAGGGGCCGGCTAGGGTAGAAAGGCACGAAAGGGTCGACCAATGGCGCCGGAGGATGAGCCGAGCAGGATTTCAGACTGCACAGTTAAAAATGCTGACTCAAACCAAGCGATGGCTGAATAACATTAATGCAATTGAAGGCTATACCATTGTGGAAGAGAAGGGCTGTTTGGTGCTGGGGTGGAAATCTAAGCCTATTGTGGCTGCTTCTTGCTGGAAATGCTGAAAATAATCACTTTTCTAATCATCCTACCAATCAGATAAGACTAAAATCAAAGATGAATTGTAGATTGAAGTGCCAATAAGTAATTTCTGCTGATTTGGTGTGTAAAATTTGGCATGTAGGTAAAAGGTGAACATTTCTTTCGTTCTTTGATTGCAAAGAGAAGGTTAGCTTATTTTTATTAATTCTTACAAGAGAAATAAGCTATTTCAGTGTGATATGATTAGATATATTGTTTCTTCGTGCGCTCTTCAATAATGTCTCCAAAGTTGTGTAAATCACAGCTAAATAACTTAATCCAATTATAAAAATAAGTGATTCTCTTGTCCGGCACATAGCTCCTTAGCTGATTAGTGAAAGTCAAAGACAAAATTGCAAATAATGAAGGAACATGTTTGATACATTGTAGACATCATATCTGGTTAAATTTACTTAAAAGCATTTCAATTTTTTTTTTTTTTTTTTTACTTTTAAGTTCCATGTAACTTTTGAGTTTAGCCAAACATATTGTATAGAAATATACAAGATTAAGAGCTCGTTTGAGCCACATTTTATTGTAAGAATGTCTTTTGAAATAATATATTGATGGAGAATATGTGGTGGAAAAATAAGGAAAAATTTTGAATTTGCGTGTAATATTATTTTATCGAAAAATGTGTGGCTGAAAAGAAGAGAAAAAAAACGTATTTTGAAAATAGAATAATGATGTGAGTACAGAGAAAAAAATGACAGAATTGATACAGAATTTTGAATTTCTTTCACATGGGGCCCCATGTAATTAAAATATTGGCAAAACCCCCCACCCCACCCCACACATTGCTGTGTGTATTTTGTCTTGTACAAAAATTTGAATTCTTATTACTATAGCACGATTCTTGAAAATAACGAGGATCAAACAAGAGCTAACTTTGCACACGTTGAAAGTTACTCATTTGTGTTGTTCCATTGTGTCAAATTTTTCGTCTCAAATATCGCAAATATGTTTCTCACTAATTTTGAAAAGGAAAATTTGCACTATTAGTCCTCAAACTTTTGATTGAGTTACAATTTGACCTCCAACTAATTAAAAATAAGCAAGTTGATTTTCGACCTTTCAAAATAGGTGCATTCGCTAGTGTCCATATACGAAAGAAACTGTCCTATCTAACTTCAAAATGGCATGCAACCCTTTCATGTACACTTTTTAAAAGGTAAAGCTTAATTGTAATAATAATACAAAAAATGAAAAAGTTTTTTTTACAATTTGGCATGCTCTGTATCTTGTTCCATAGGATAATCTACATTCTATAATGTTGTAGGAAAAATAAATTGATATATTGTCTATTAATTCTTACGTAGCATCCATTAAGTGTCAAAATGAACTAAAAGTTATCAAATTTTCTATCAATTACAATTCTTCACAATAAAACTTTGATTGTTGAATAAAATTCTCAAAATCTATCTATCATTTAACATAACTTTAACCATGAAATTAGAGATTGATGTGAAATTTCGACATTTTAGAAGAAATTTTGCTTATATCTTATCCCAAAAATGGGTTAATTTCACAAATGGTCACTGAAGTTACCTGAAAACTTCA
>CAIGRR010114509.1:0-10711 GCA_903798365.1 Fraxinus sp. 1973-6204 | reverse complement strand
TAGAAGATATTTAAAATATCAACCCAATAGTCAACAAAGAAGGCTAGTTCACTGTAGTAAAACCAGATTTGTACAGGGCAAGTGTGAAAACTCGTGTGACAAAAATGAATAGTGAATCTCAGGATGGCTCTTTTAATAGAGGAGTGATTTACAAAAACTTTAGTTTTCATTCCATCTAGCAGGGCTTAGTCTTCTTCACAACTTCCATTGTTTTCTTGCCGCCTGTAATAGATTCTCATTTACATTAATTAAAATTAATTAATCAAGACTATTTTATTGACATGACATTTTTTCAAACTGATAAATAGAAATTTTGGCATGCATCTGTCAACCTACTTATACAAGATCATATGTACAAGTAGGTAAATTGTTTTTCCTTTTTAAAAAAAATAAAAATAAAATCACAATCCATGTCCGTATTGAAATTTGAGAGTACTCTTACTTCTAGTACTCATATTTGAAAATTCAAAATGAGCCAAAACTTCTAATATTATTTAAAATATTTAGGTTCGTGCAAAACACCAATCACATTAAGTTGTTGTTTGGATTTCATTAAAATAAGATTTTGGGAAAAATGTGTTTTGAAATAATGATTTTTTGGAAAATGTGTGATTAAAAAATAAGAAAAAAATTTGGATTTACGTGTAAGATTATTTTATAAAAACATATGATTGAAAATAAATTTTTAAAAAATGAAGCGGCTAAATAATTCACCATTTTAACGCAGATATAATCCATTCTGTGTTTGGGAAAAGAATTAACTGATGTTAAAATTTTCACAATAGATTTTCCAAAAGTTGCATGATTTTTACAGGAATTATCAGGAATTTTTTTTATTATGCAATCCAACAATTTTATTTGATTAAACTCCTTTCAGTAATTAAATACGAAATCAATGGCTTATTTGCAAGATTTACATCAGTTCTCGATTAGATTCGATTCTCTTTGAATTCAGACCATACCCACCCCTAAGCTTGATGAAGAACAGAAATTTTGGCTAAGATTTAAAAAGTTTGCTCATAATATATATATATATTTACAAGTAGAAGAAAGATGGCAAATCTAAACAAAATTAATTTCATTTTTTTAATTTTATTATGTTAGTGTGATATAAGATTAAAATAAAAGGGGGCAAACTCCATGCAATAGATAGTGAAGACGTGTTGTGCGAGATTTGTAACTTGTAGCATTCTTGGACTTGGTTTGTTATTGCTATGATTTTAAGGGAATCACCTTGTGCTGAAAAAATGATTTAGTTAGAGCATTTCCAAGAGATTCACTATTTTTAAAGAGAAATTATGAGGTCTTTAATTTCTGGGTCAACTAATGGTTTTTGGACCAAACCGTTATTTTGGATTTGGGTTGCGATTTTTTTAAAAGTTTGGTACTGTGGATGGTACAAATGAAAGGTTTGGGCAAAGTCTGCAACTAACTAAAAAGTTTGGTACCTCGCTGCAATTTCACCTAAAAATTATTTATTGTTGTGCAAGTATACAATTTCTAAAAAGATAATTATATTCATATTACTTATTTTATCAATATACTATATTTTGATTATAATGAAGGTCCAATTTTTGCTCATTTTTATGCTTATGCTCTCAATTCTTTTCGTCCATTTTTATATTTAACCTTAAAAATTAATATCACATCTTCTCTCTATTGATGCATCTGTACAAAATCTTCTATTATAATTGAAAAATAATTTATCAAACTTTTATATTTGTTGTTTGATTTGCTTATTTGAAAGTATGGGGTGTAAATAACTTTTTTTTTACTTTTCCACATGGAATTTTTTTGGCCGTTATCAGATACAAAATATGCTAATTAATAGATGTTGTAAACAAAATTGTGATAAAAATGTTGAGAACATAAATGCAAAAATGAGCAAGGTCAAAGATTTCATTACAATTTAAGCCCCTGTTTGGTAATGATTAAAATATATTATTAGTAAATTTTGATAAAAGTTGATGAAATGGATGATTGAAAAATTGTGATATTCATGAAATATGTGATTAAAACTGATTGTTAATTTTGATTTATATTAAAATCTGAATTTTAATCGGTACCATATATGGACTAAATATGGTGTAAATAACGAAAAGTAAGGTGTGATTATAATCACCCATACTAAAGTGGACATTGATTATAATAACATTCTTTCATATTATTATTTTACTTAGTTTATTTGTATAACAATATATAATATTATCAAATATTATCCTAAGAAAATGTTTTCTCAACAGTTATTTTAAAACAAAAAATTAATATTTATTGAACTCAATTGAACCTTCATTCTTGAGTGCGTTTGGTTTAATATTTTCAAGCCTTTTACAGTTTTGCAAAACAACGAAAACGTGTTTTCTCTGATATTTCTAAAAATATATTTTCGAAAATAAGGTTAAACTTATACTATGAAACTCGAAATGCATTTTTGACCTTTTTAGTTTTTAGTGTTTTCAATAAAAATTCTGAAAATGCTCAAAATATGGAAAATAAACATTGAGATAAATTTTATTTTATTAATAATTTATAAATAAAGAATTTTAAAAAATAAAAATTTAAAATTATAACAAATAAATTTTAAAATTTTAAAAAACTAAAATTAAAAAATATAATTCTAAAAATTAAAAATTAAAAATCTTAAAAATTAAAATATTCTAGAAAAATAATAACGATTATTTACATAAAAATCTAAATAAATATTTAAATGAACACAAATAAAAATATTCTCAGTCAACGTCAATAGTTTTTATTTTTATTTTTATATTTTGACTAAATAAATTACTTTTTATTTTACTTTTATAGCCAAAGAAATTTTAAGATTCTTCAACTTTAAAATAATATATTAACGTAAAATTGTTCTATTTTTACTGAACAATCAAGTTTCATGGAATAAAATGTCGAAAAAGTTCAGAATTTTAAACCAAACATGTTTTCTAGTTTTCTGTTTTGAAAAATAATTTTTTAAAATGATAAACCAGACGTGTTTTTAGCAATTTGAAAGACCCTTAAAATATAAAATTGAAAATGAACTCAAAATTGAAAATTGAAACATAAACCAAATTATCCCTACTCTTTTGTTGATTTTCAAAATCCTTTGCCATATGGTACATATTCTTTTATAATCCATTTTTATTAAGTTCACCAATCACATTAGTAACCGTTTGTCCCCCATTATTTGAAATTTTAATGGTTGGAATAATATTTTTTGTTGAAAAATGTATGGTTAAAAAAGAAGAAAAAAATTGAGATTACGTTTAATATTATTTTATTGGAGAATGTGGTGATTGATAAGAAGAGAAAGAAATATGAATTATAATTTTAATGTGGGCCAAACAAGGGCTAAAATAACTTTTCATTATTTGATAATAAGAAGTTATGCTCTAAAACCAATCAAGTGTTGAACCTTAGTGGATGATACGAAAGATGAAAATAAAATGGAACATTGACTCAGATAAAATCATATAAGACACAGTATGCACACTTAAAAAAGAGCCACATTACACATTACAATTCACAAGGGTGATCGATCGACCATTCTTGGAATCGATCGATCAACCACTCTTGGAGTCATCGGCCAACTAGGGTGTGGTTCGGTGGTTGGATTCACTTTAATTCGTATCTTGTGTGTTGTTTCTAAAGTTCCACGTGTTAATTTAATTATATAACAACAAGATATATTTGCATCCTATTCATTGAGATTTTTGGGATGAAGCTGCATGCTGTCCAATACTGTTCAGATAAGGCTAGGAACGCCTTTTGGTCAGGTTTGAACTCAACACAACACTACCAAACCGAAAGTTCAAGTTAGGCGAAATCTTAACTTGAAATAAAATAGAAATTGACCCAAATCAATCTGAGTCGATTTCAAGTTATTTTACCTATGAATCATTTTTTCTTTAAATCTCAACCTGACTTCCCATGAAACCAATTGGGTTGGGTCGATTTAGCGAATAATGTACCGACCCCTATTTTCAAATGTGAGACATGTGGACACCAACAACCTGTCTATAAATACAACCCCTAAGGTATCAAAAGGACTAATTAATTTTTTCTGAAACATTTACTTACGTACAAATTCACTTATATTATTACCTTTTCTAAAAACTTACTTTTCATCGAAAGCAAAGCAGAAGAGATAGCAACTTCATTTTGCAGGTAGTTCAGCCGCGAAAATGTGATTAACATTTATTCTTCTCTATAACGGATAATAGATGAGATGACGATGCAAAAGATTGATGATGCTTTGTTGAGGAATAAAGATAGACCTATATTGATAGTCCTGGAAATAGACCCTTTTACTCCCGAAATTAAGGTTGCCCCTCTACCAAAAGGATTCAAATAGCCAATGATAGAAACATATGATGAACTCATAGATACACTCAACTAAAAGGAAGACAACCATATGTTTGTTGCAAGTCATCCAAGAATAGGATGCGATATTATAGGACTACTTAGCCTGATTCAGTAGTGTCATGAAAATATAATTTGTTTATAATACCACAAGTATACGATTCATTAACAAATAGTAAATTGAATTTTAAGTCCAAGTATCGCACAGAGATTGTATTGTTTTATATTCAAATCAACTTAGGCTTAACCGAAATAATGAAAATTTGTGATTTTTCTATAACTAAATTGTGACTGAATAATATACCAATGAATGCAAGAGCTAATTTAACTAAAATCAATGCAAGTTTGATGGAAATATGTTGATGAAAAATACACTAAGATCCCGAATTTCCTTATATCAATCATCATTATCCCCAAACCTTACAATTTGACAACACATTCAATTATGAATATCAATATTCCTAAACTATTTAACAATCTTTCTAGAGTATAATTAAACATATCCTCACATGTGACCCGATCATATTTTATGACAGATGTGAACATACAAGAATCATTAAGGATTTATGAATACTTAATGATCATGTAGAGCATAGATGTATATTTATATTCCGTATCGAACTCTACGACAATTAACACTGTTTAATTTATTTTCAATCTCTCGAAGGTAAAACAAGCCATAATATTCGTACAATCATTGTGCACATAATTGTAGAGAAGAATTAAACCATGAAAATTGTTCAATAATTGAAAATGTGCTTTAAATATAAAAAAATAAAATCAAGAGTTGAAGGTTTACGATACAAGATTCATCATGAACGTTGTACAAAACTACTTTAGTCTAACATATTGATGGAAAGAAAACAAAAGAAGTAAAGATAACTCATCAATCAGAATTCTTAGATATCTTGGATTCGATCTTATTTAGTTCTTTGACTCTTCAAATAATGAGTTGTTCAACCCTAATTTAGAGTTGATAAGTTGTATTTATATCTGTCCAAAAAGTCTCCATAAACTCCCCAAAAGTTTAAAGATAAGCCCAAAAAGAAGTTTCCTTGTTAGAATAGAATTCAAAAGGGAAGAAAATCTGGCTACACGAAAATTGGGCAATTGCCCAAGCCATATTTTTGGCTTCCATTTTGGTTTCAGACGGCCAGGCGATCGCCCACTCTAAACAATTGGATGGTCGCCCAGTTGTGTACATCTTTCCGAAAATTGTACTTTGATCTCTTTTCTTCATTCTCTCCTCGATTTTGATCCTCCACTTTTCATTCCGCTTATTTCGGTCCTTCAACTTTTATTTACATGCGTGTTAGTCTCCAAACTTCCATCTAATAATTGATTTGTCCTTTTTTTCCAATTGCTCAGAAAACGGGTCCAATACTAAAATAAAATAAAATAAACATAAGTTAGGTAGAAATCAACTTTTTTTATGACATAAAAGTTTAGTAATATGGCCAGAATAAGTGTACAAAACGTACTTATCAAACATCCTGTAACTAAAATATTTGTTTTTCCTCGAACAAAACATAACTTAGGCATAAACCATATTACTATTCTAAGCAAATCACATATAACAAACTCAACGTTGAACTGCTTCTCGTATGCTTTAGGTTCAAATTTAAGTAACGCTTGAGAAATATCCGAACAATATCTAGAATACATTTTTTACTTATTTGATGCTTGACTTAGTGTGTGTGTGTGTGTGTGTGTGTGTGATTAGCCAACATTGAGCTCACACCCATGCTAGAACACACATTCAAGTGTTGTTGATTTACTCATAATCTCAATCCTCTTGTGGTCAATTTTTTTTCTCTCACACCTTTTATGCAAAATCACTCATACTTTTCTCTCCAACCACGAGGTATTTCTAGCATATGTGAGTTCCTAAGAATCATTATGATGCATTTTTTCATACAAGTGATAAGAATTAGATAATTGTAAAGTTAGAAGGAAGATAGTAAGTATTTCTCAAAGTCACACCACCAGTCTCTAGACTTCAATTCTCGAAGTCCTTATCGGACTCTCTCGCTTTTAATAGTCTAATTCCCTTTTTCTTTCTTTCACGATGAATATATATTGATTGTTGCTTTTTTTGATATCTTATATGCTAGACTTCTCTCCATTAAACTTTCTGAATGACCCATATAGCGAGCTTTAGGTCAATGACTCTCAAGTCAGATGACCATAGAGCACCGAGTTTTAGATATCCTAGCAGGCTTAATCACTCAAATCACAAGAGCTACGAAGAGGAATATAAGATGTATTATATTTTCTTTTGACATGGGATTTGAATTTTAAAATTGGTCAATGCTCGTTCTAGATTCCTTAACTCAAACTCCTTCAACCAATGGTGGGATGCCAGAACTCCGAACTATCAAACTTCTATGAACACAAGCACTAATCTTCCCACCCCAAATTGCTAAGTTTAGTTTCTATATTATAGATTTAGGAATTCATTCAAGCATAGGTCAACGGCATCAACAATTAATTCCATATAATCAAGTCATGCCCCAACATAAGTGTGAGTAAATAATGGTTATGTGCTCAAATAATTAAGTTTAACATGGATAAATACTCAAGTAAAACACATGTGATGGTGTTGTCTAATATTTTGGCTAAAAGTGTACTCAATTCAAACAAATATCATCATAGGCTGTAAGTCTTTCAACGCTATACTAGATACAATTTTTCTAGGGTTTTCAAATTTTATTTTTTCAAATTAAAATAGTTTTACAAATTTGATAAGCAGTTGAAAAGTAAGAAATAAAGATCCTAAGTATCCTAATACTTACCCACCCAAAATAAAAATATTACATTGTCCCCAATNTAAAGATCCTAAGTATCCTAATACTTACCCACCCAAAATAAAAATATTACATTGTCCCCAATAGAAGCTCATATTTAAAAAAGAAGCTCATATTTAAAAAAGAGAAATGATTTTAATTTGAAATCTCTCTCTTAATAATTGATATAAACAAGTTAAGCACCAAGAGAGAAAGATTCTAACGCTTCAATGAATATCAATAAATGAAAGCTCAAGTGTTAGATGAGCAAACTTTGATGAAGAAGATGAATAAAAAATTTGATTCAATTAATCAAATGTTTTCACAATAAACAATTTGATAATAAATAAAATGGATGATTTATATAATTTTGTTAGAAAAAGGTCCCACTTTAATGCTCTTAAAAAGTCTTACAATGAGTGAAAAAAATGAATGCATTTTATAAAGTTCAACGAGCAAACATAACTACGGAACCGGACGTCTGCTTCCGTGTCAAGAAGTATGAAACTAGCTGTTATGTACCAAATATCAAAATGGCCAAAAAAAATGACCGTTACATGAATTGAATGTCCGCATAGACGATCCGGATTCGAATGTCTGCATTTCATAAGTTTAGTTTGTTTTAACTTTGTTTGATCCAGTAATATTTTTGAATAATGTAAGCTATTGAATAGTGTTATTCAAAATATGGTCTATTCAATTGTAATTTTTAAAATTAATTTTGCTTTCAATAAAAAATATTTTTTGCAAGTGATAATCAAAATAACTTTTAGTGCATAAAGAATGATTTTTGAGCTTTTATAGTTTATTGCTAAAAATTGAAACTGTTATACCTTTACAAATGAACATAGAAGCGTCTAGTCTATTGAACTTCCTTTGAAATTCAACTTTATAGCTCTTGTTTCGAATGATTTGACTTAAATGCTTGACTTTCATATCCACCTTCATTGTGAGTCCATTTTGTAATGTGAAAGTTTTGATAGCGATCTTTTTGTCCTTGATCAATCAATATTATATCGAATGCTTTAAACACTTAAATTCAATTGTTAGAACCAAAATTAACTTGTTTATTATTATCAAAAAATTAAGATTTAAGTCAACCATATGTAAACAAATTGTAGTTGGAATTCAATTTGGGAGTTTTGTAAAGAGTTTGAAATTTGTTTTGGACTTTGATGGAATCCAAGTTGTAATAAGAGAAGAAGAAATTGTGCAAGGAGAAGGAAGCATTGCGCCCGATTCTCACAGGCGCTTAACAATTGCTCAAGTTCTCAGAACATGGAAGTTAGTGCTTACTAGCTGCGAGAAGACCGCTTGAGCAGCCATCCACCACTTGACGTTTGCTAGACCGCTACTCGAGCGACAATCTTATCCCCTTTTTAATATTTTGCGATTTTAAGCAAATTCTTGAATCCTATTTTATCCAAAATACTCCATTATTGTATAAACTTGTTATAGTTGAACTCCACTACAACACAGACTCTTCTTTGCACTACATATATGAGGAGTGAACCTCTTGGAAAATCAATCCTTACATTCTACACAATAATTTGTAATCCTTCATTATTGATAAATTCTTCTCTTCTGCCCATTGTACAATAATCTTGTGTTTTTATTTGATTTTCATATTGCCATATTATACTTGTTCCTTTATTTACTAACAAATGGAATTGGTTCGGTTCATAATTCTTAACAAAATCTAATGTTTTTTCAACACAATGAAGAGTCAATAAGTCTTTTAGTATATATACAACCCTAATTATAGTGTTTTAGGTGGAATAGGCATCTCAAAATTATACTTTGACGCTTGAACGGTGCCTTTGCGTCTATCGAGCGGTGCCTCCGATGCTCGAGTGCAAAACTCATGCACAACGAGCATTTGCAGCGGTGAGAATACAAAAGTTGCTTCGAATGTAACATATTGGTTAAACTCTTTATCATGCAAAGTTGCTCCAGTTTCAACCACAACGCAATAGCACTTTTCTCCTTAAGAACATCCTAAAGAATCTGATTTGAAAGATGATGATGAATTTGCAATAGGGGCTTTCAATCCCTACACTATTTTTCTTCTTGCATCCAAATAGAAGGCAGTTTATCAAACCCTAACAAGGCATCATCTAAATTCATCTATGTGAGCACGGCTCGCATGTTCACATGCCATTACGAAAATCTCGTGTTGCAATCTGGAAGCGGTATATCATTTCATTGTTGTCATTACAAAAGATTAACCACACTTTGATATCAGTTTGTTAGAGAATAAAGAGATAGTATGACAATATAAAAATTAAACACAAGAACACAAAATTTTAGGTGGAAACCTAAGAGAAGAAAAAATCACGTACAGAGAAGAAGAACTCACTAGATCAAAATAATGTATTGTCATAAGATTTGATGCTTTCAATCAAAATCTAATATTTTTTTAACTCTATGAATAGCAAACAAGTCGTGGAGTATATGTACAATCCTAATTATAGTGTTTTAGGTAGAACATGCATCTCAAAATTCATCAAATCGCGAAGCATACCTGAACCGGATAACATCGTCTCTTGAGCTTCACCCTCGCGACCAATGAGAGGTGCCTCCAACGCTCGAGTGCCAAGCTCTCGCGCAATGCCAATCTCCACCCAAAAACTCGTTGGTCCATCTTTTAGCCTTTTTAATGGCCTCTTCAACCAATCCACCAATACCCAATTTGGATTACACATCAACAAATGACTATGCAATACATTTTGGATATAATTAACAATAATACTGTACATTATATTAAACATAAAAATAATTTAAATTCAGTTTTAAATCCATGGAACTTCGATCATTCCAAAACCGACAACTACTTCCCTAGTGAGAAGTTTTGTATCCAACTAACCTTCCTTAAAATTCATTAAGTCCCATTTTTTAGAATAAATTTTATAACAAGTGATTTTTTTCGAAGAATCTATTATTAAAAAGTAGAAAAAAATTAGGATTATATGCACAATTATTTTATTAAAATAATGTATGATTGAAATAAATTTAAAATTTTAAAGAATGAATCTCAAACAGTACTAAAAGACATCATCAACAATCTTGGCATGCTTCATTCAATTTATGTCCCTCTCGTCGCTTGTCCAACTAAACCAAATTTTGCCTTGTCAATGAGACACAATGATTATGGTTATTGTGCCAAGAAAAAGACCATTGGCTACAATTAGGCAATCACATGTCTAAAACACACCCGTCAAAATCAGTGGTCCCATGAATCGATGGTTGAGATGAAGAGAACAAGCCGTTGGGGTCCACTAAAAAAGGTCCGAGCCTCCATTTGATAGGATCAAAATCAGAGTTTTAGTAATTTTTGATAAAAATTGATAAAATATATAATTGAAAAATTATGAATCTAATAAAATATATGTTTATGTTATAAAATAAAGAGAAAAAGAGGAGAGAATCAGAGAAGTCAATAGACTTGTCTGTTTATTATGAGAACCAAAGCCCTATATTTATACGACAGCAATAGGGATACATATGGTAGTAATATCTAGGGCTGCAGGGGTACAAGTGTCATTCACATTAAACCCTAATTTACTTTCCTT
>CAIGRR010114481.1:0-12999 GCA_903798365.1 Fraxinus sp. 1973-6204 | reverse complement strand
TTTGTATTTTTTCAAAATACAATTTATAACGATTTATGTATTTTAAATACACGAAATCTATCGTACAGCATCATTTGCGCGAGTACAATTTGCATCTTCACTTGCTACAACGAGAATCTTGCATTACGATCCAAGAGCGAAATTTCATAATTCACGTCTGCCTTCAATAACAAAAACCTTGAACAAATCACAAGATTCACAACCAATATCTTTGTACCGCTTGTTGGGAAATAAAACGGATCGAGGTAATGTATAGTACCCGTGGTAACGACACTTTATTAATCACTTTATCACTTGTTCATGATACCGTACACTTGCGGGAAATAAAGCGGATCACACCTCCAATATTAGCGAGTGAACAAATCTGTTGCTGATTTGAATTGCAAATCAATGGCAATGATAACAATTTATTTTTACTTCTGAATTAAAAAGAATAATTCTAATATACTCAAAACATAATGATGTTGCAAATAAATCTTTTTCAACCCTTATTTCCAAGGTTCAAAAAAAAAAAATTTAAAACAAGGCCTAAACTAAACTAAAATAATCTGCTTCAAATTTTAACTAATCTTGCAAAAAATTATTTTCATTCGTTTTCATTACAGTTGAATGTTTAAATTGTGGAACCACTTGGCCATGCCGTAACGTAGAAAGAGACATTCAGAAAAATTAATTACTACATATTTGTATGTTGATGTCCAAATTCTGGCAGTAGAGCTCTTGCCATTTCCGTGTCCACCTATACATCGCTTATATTTGGACATTAGTAGCTTTGCAAAGGCTATAGTTTCAAAGAGGTAGTCGACAAAACAACTCCGACTACAAGCCAATTTGTCAGAAAGTAAGAATATGAGTATGAAAGAAATAAATGGACAAAGTACTAGCTGCGGTTCAAACATTACATACATTTTCTTTGATCAAGCATAGAATATTTATAGAGAATTAGAGTAGGGGGTATTTTTGACATTATGGACACCTGTTGTCCTATGATCTATCCTGTCATTGTCATATCTTTGGTTAGGTTAAACTTCAAAGTCGTTATTGTGCTCGTGATAGCGAGATCCCCTAAATGGGCGAGTACAATAGCGGAAAAAGGTTTCACAATTCTTTTTTCCCTTATTTGGGTGTCACAATTCTTTTCCCCATCTGGGAAGGTTTTGCGGGATTCCGACCTAATTATCTCAATCAGAGTCGAAGAGGAGCGGAATATGAGGATTTCGAAGATAGAGGGTTCGGCCCCACTTCCTTCTCCTAGCCTAGAGGCTCGCTATAAGCAAGCCACCTTTGTGAATCCTCCCTCGTGCGTGAGATGTGTAGTAATGAAACTTATCGAGGCATGTACCTTGATGAGGCTCTTTAATTCTAGCAAAGTGCTTATGGTTTGTGTGTGGGCTCATCTATGATTTGTAGATCGTGTGTATCCTCAAGCTGTTTGCAGTGTCCTTGCCTGGCATCCAAAATTCTGCGTTGGGAATGTGTAACATAGTCCCCCAAATCTGAGCATGACATTAATGCTGGGTTTTGGAGTTCGCATTATAGTTCACTTTGATGACACGTGCTCGTCTTGTGGTATAATGGCGAATCCGATAATTTTTTTCCCGACCCTATGCCTCGTTAGATAACCTACTTGCAATTATTTAGATAATAATCAATAATTTTTTATTAACAAAAATTGTTAACCGCTAATTAGATTACTGGTGGATCCCACGAATTCTCACATGGAGACTTCGATTTAGACCAATAGAAAAACAAAGTCGACACAAAATATTAAATTAAATAATTAATAATCAATTCAAAGATATGTAAATGATTCAGCCACCATAAGTGAGGTCACCTTTACGTAGAGAACGTTGTTATTTTATTATAATTGTTGGCTGATTATTGGAATATCTCTTAGCTGGAGTACCAATTGGGGGTACGAGGTCCATGATTCAATTGAAATTTCACATGCTTTATTGTGGACACAACTGTAAATTTTTTGTCTCGTCTCCTCCCTTAGAATTTAAGTTTTAAGATTCGATCGATTTAATTACAAATTTAAATTGTATGGAGACCTTTTGGATGCTTTTTTTCCTCTCGAAAACTCAAAAAACAAATCCTTGTTATAAATAATAATATGATTAATAGTGAATGAGAATTACAGCCTTGTTTTTATTACCATTATATATCTCTAATTCTTCCCTACAAATATAGTTCTTTGGATCTTAATAAAGCACATAATTTTTTTTTTTTTAATCTCTAGGTTAAAACAATCCTAGTTTTGTTACTTTTGAATAAAATTTGAAAACTTTTGAGGAAATATTGTAAAGGGTTTTTGGAAGCTTTTGACCAAAATATTTAGAGGGTGTTTGGTAGAGATTAAAATCGGATTAAAACTAAAAATTAGTCGTTATTGTTGACTTTTATTAGACAAGTAGGACCCAATAACGGCTATATTTTTAATTTTAATCCGATTTTAAGCCGTACCAAACAGGCCCTAGTAAATTTGATAAAATACTGTGTATTGCAGTAGAGTTTGTCACCGGCTTCAACTAAGAAATATAATAATTGGCTTTTTCGATTATACTATAAAAGTTTAGTGAGTGAGTAGAATTGATATAAATAGTTTTTCTCTTAAACTTAAGAGTATTACGTTTNAAATAGTTTTTCTCTTAAACTTAAGAGTATTACGTTTTATATTTTCATTTCCGTGCAATTTAGCAAGTAATTGCCGACATACAACTGCAGAAGTAAAGTATTGTGTCATCATTCAAATAAAACTTTAATCATTCACATCCGATAATGTAAAAAAAAATAAAAATGAACAAAGTAATGGTCATACAAATGATAGCCAGGCAGCTAGCACATAGTTGGATCTTGCGATTTTAAAGAAGATAGATCAATCATGCATATAAAAATAACCAAGATATTTTTTTTCAATAATCGAAGACTCAATGACTTTTAGTGGACACTTTTTGTATAAATAGTAAGATATCAATTGTAAGCATTACTCACTGCACTATACTCTCAGCCTGTTGGTTTAGTGCATTGAGAGAGTGAGACAGTGAGAAGGAGGGGGAAAAATGGCTACTGATAGTCAGAAAATTGATCTTGAGAAACCCTTGATTTCAGTCTCTAAGGAATATAGTCCTGATTCCAAAGGAAAATTCAATAGAGATGAAATTCTTGCAGAAGCAAAGAAACAGATATTCTTAGCAGGACCAATGATGTTGGTGAATCTTTTATTGTCACTTATATCAACTATTTCAGTTATGTTTGTTGGTCATGTTGGGGAATTAGCTCTTTCTGGTGCATCAATGGCCACCTCCTTCGCTTCGGTTACGGGCTTCAGTTTGCTGGTGTGTCGATTAAATAGTACTGGACAATATTAATCTTTTTTTCATTCAGTGTCACATGATATCTAGACTCTATCAATCTTGTCAAATTTTTTACGACTTTCCAATTCCAGGTCGGGATGGCGTGTGCATTGGACACGTTTTGTGGGCAATCATACGGCGCAAAACAGTACCATATGCTCGGTATACACATGCAGAGAGCGATGCTTGTTTTGCTCCTTGTAAGCGTTCCCCTAGCCTGTATTTGGGCTGCTACAGGACACATTCTTGAATTACTCGGACAAGATCCACAAATAGCAGCAGAAGCTGGAACTTATGCCCGTTACATGATCCCTTCCATTTTTCCCTTCGCGCTTCTCCAGTGCCAATTCAGATTCCTACAAACTCAAAACAACGTTGTACCAATGATGCTAACATCGGGGATAACAACGTTGTGTCACATACCAATTTGCTGGCTTTTGATTTCCAAATTAGGCCTTGGAAGCATAGGGGCTGCGCTGGCAAACGGTATTTCTTATTGGACTAACGACATTTTCTTGGCCCTTTATATCGCATTGTCACCTTCGTGTAAAAACACTTGGACTGGTTTCTCAAAAGAGGCAACACGAGATGTCTTAAAATTTCTTTGGCTTGCAGTGCCTTCAGCCATTATGGTCTGGTAATATGGCGATCTGAAGTTGAATATTTTTTCGATTTCAATACTAATTATCTACTTTGAAACATTCATTTGATCAAAATTTCTTTTTGCAACAGCTTGGAAATTTGGTCATATGAGATGATGGTGCTTTTAGCTGGTCTTCTCCCAAATCCAACACTTGAGACCTCAGTTCTCTCAATTAGGTTTGCTATTTCATCAGTTTTTTAGTTAATTTTTAATTTTATTTTTTTTATTTATACTCGTATAGTTCCTCGTACATGTTGCTAACTTGTAACATTTTATTGCAGCCTTAACACGAATGGCATGATTTACATGATACCTCTCGGACTAGGAAGTGCAATAAGGTGATCTACAATAACTAAGTAATTAAAGCTTACATGAACGAGTCATTATTTTCGTTCCTATTTTTCATTGTATTTGTTTATAATGCATGTAAAATCTTGTGATTCACAGTGTACGGATTTCAAATGAATTGGGCGCTGCACGGCCTAGAGCAGCTCGACTAGCAGTATTTATGGCAGTTTTCATGGTGGCTGCTGAAAGCATCGTGGCGGTGGCAGTAATCATTCTCGGACGCAAGATTTGGGGATACTGTTTTAGTAGTGAAACACGGGTGATTAGCTATGTTTCTGATATGATGATTCTAATTGCTGTGACCAATTTAGCAGATGGAGTTCTCTCTGTGCTAAATGGTATCTCACATCTTATTTTTATATTCAAAGAATGAATAGAAAAAAATCCTGTATCTCGGATTTAACTATATTTGGTATAGACGACAAAAATATATATTCTAATGAGAATCTTGATTTATTAAAACTGCAGGCATTGCTAGAGGATGTGGATGGCAAAAAATTGGTGCAATTGTAAATTTGGGGTCCTTTTATATTATTGGAATCCCCCTAGGCATATGGTTGGCATTTATCTTACATCTTGGAGGGAAGGTAATTTCACAATTTATTACTCATTTATGATTTTCATTCGCCAAAAAAAAAAAAAGAAAAAAAAGAAAAGAAAGCATGTACGAATGTTTAAGAACGAACGAAAAACCTTTAAATAAAAGGGTACATATACGCGCAAAACCTTCAAGGGTACCCATACCCTGAACGCATACATTGTGTAACTCGTTTCTGCATATGGTGCACAGGGACTCTGGACAGGAATCATAGCTGCAGTTTTCGCGCAGACACTTTTCCTGTCGATCATAACCTTCCGGACTAATTGGGAGGCGGAGGTAAAATTTTCTTACTCTTCACTTGCACAATAATTATAAGTCTAATCAGACGAGGTGGTTCAATAGACAGCAGCGGTAAATTTTCGAGTTTTTGTTTTACAGGCAAAGAAGGCATCTGCAAGGGTTTTTGACTCGACAATCCCCGTTGTGGCATAGAACCAGAAGTGGTGAAAATGGCAGCTCTCCCTGAATCAGATGTACACGAAAACCATTAATCATGGTCATGCATTTGGCTAGTGAAGGAGTTGATCCAGTAAATGGCTGCTGTTTGGTGAAGAAGATCTTGGGATTTTGTGAAATATTATAGTTCCCGTTGGTGCTGAGGAAAAAAAAAATTCTGGGTTATGTGGGATATTATGGTTGCTGTTGGGGCAACAAAGCCTAGAACTATGTCAAATATTTTGTGCGTTCGTTTATTACAATCGATTGATTTCTTGCATTTCACAGAAGAGTTTTTTTTTTCCAAAAATATCCAAAGAATTTTACAACCTAACTCGGGAGAAGTAAATAATAAATAAATAAACCATATGCAGTATGATAAAAAGGAACTAAATATTACAAGCTAAACTAATTCAAATTAACCAACAAATTCTCTGAAAAAATTCAGAAGCTAAAATTAGAGGAGAAGAGTAAGGATAAATCTATTTGTACAATATTTTTTTACAACATTGTTGACAATGTCCCACTTTGCAAAAAAAGTGTTGGTTAGAAATATAAATTGTTTTTTAAACTGGCACATAACATTCTCACATTACACTGTTATTGTGGAAAAAAAGTCATTACCTTTCATTGTGCAAAAGATTATTTTTATTCATTTTCTCAATTAAAAATTGTGAAATGACGAATATACCATTATTTTTCAATAAAACAAAAGGAAAAAGAAAAAAGTTAAGCAATCATAGTCCCAAATTTTTTTGAAAAGCACAAATGAATCTCAAATAAATTATTAAAAGGATAATTAGCATATTATGTCCTTACCTTTTACTATTATTGCAAGAAAGTCCATACCTTTTTTTTCCGACATTTTACCCCTAGTTAAACATTTAACTGTGCAAACTATCATTTCTATCCATAAAACCTGTACAACATGGGCGGAAAGCTATATTTCAGTCTCAATTCAATAACTCAATTTCAAGTTCACTTTTTGAAAAAAGTTAGGAAATATCAAGAATGATGGGATCAATCACGTATGTTGACCTCCAAACTGAGATTAACTTAGCCCCCATTTGGTGCACATTATTTTTAAAAGAATGCATTTTTTTGGTTGATGTGATGGGAAATGTGTGGTTGAAAAAGAAGGAAAAGTTATTAATGTGATGAAAAATATTATTATATTAAAAAATATGTGGTTGAAAATGAGTTGAAGAACGAGAATGAAAAAATAATGTAGCCCAAACAAGGGCTTAATTTGTTTGATGCTGTTACTCCCCATGAAACCCTGTACAACATAGGCAGAAATCTTTCCCATGTGATGTTGCTGCAAACTTGCCTGCCTGGGGACTTATTTCTCCATACCCTAAGTTGAAATCTAGTTTGAAATTTGAAGGAGGTGCAGTCATCGCTCGTAGGTAAATAAATATTTTCAGCTGTTAATGCCTTTAGACTTGCGGCCATTTCTTGTATTCTTCGAGTAGTAGAAATCTTTCTACATTGGCGGCGTTTCGTCAGAGAACTTCCTGTAGGTAACTTTTCAGGGGATTCTTCCCGTTGCCGCTTAGGATTAATATTGCTATTGTCATTATTTTACGCTTGGAGCCTCCCTTACAGCCTCCAATGCTTCCACTTTGATCGAATTTATCTTCTGTTTACTCATTTTGCAAATAGTTTTGCGATGTTTTTTTTACTCGAGAATGGTTGAGATCATGGTTATTTTCGTTCCAAATTTTGCACAAATGACGCCAATTTTGTTGACTTTCAAATTAAAATTAAGAAATTTCTCTAATCGAACCCAAATTTTCCCTCCTAAACTAATAATGTCAAACAAGTAACTAATGATCACGGACCATTTGAACAAAGTCCTGCTAGTTGCTGAGTTACAATTCATACTCCCACTCAATTATAATTATTTGAATTGCCAATTCAATAAAATATGAATTGGTATGTGAAGAAGTGTTCCAAAAATTTGAAATGAAATAATTCGATAGACATAAATAAATAAATAATTTCTTCTTTTGTAATCATTTAACATTTTGCCCCTGTTTGAGCCACATTATTTTTTTCATTCTTATTCTTCTACTCATTTTTTACTACACATTCTTCAATAAAATAATATTTTCCATCACATCAATAAATTTTTTTTTTTCAACCACATATTTTTCATCACATCAAATAAAAAAATACATTCTTGGACTCAAAATGTACACCAAATAGGGACTTTAAGTTAAGTAATTCAGCGGACTAAAATGCATCGATATGCTACATTTTCTTTTCTTCCTTTTACATGAATTATTCCTAGTATGAATCCCCTTAATAAACAAAAAAGTAAAAAGAATAATATGCAGGCCCAGGGTAAATTATAAAAATGGATATTTAATTTCTTGTCTGCACTAATTATGAATGAACGGCCAATCTTCATTTGCTTTATTTATTATATAAGAATTTAAAAGCCATGAAATGAATGGTGATCTGTACATTGTAAGCTAGTTTTCAGAAAAGAACACAGTGAAAATAATTTGTCTCATTGAAAAGGGACAAATTCCTATTCAAAATCATATGGGACACCAGATATTAAACAGATTCTTGATAACCTAAGTTGACATTACACCTTAAATAAGTCCAAACATTAGATTGTTAGATTTTCCAATTAAAAAATTATATAAATAACAGCACATATCATCATTTTTGTGGCTCTTATGGCATTAATTTTATTGCTCGAATCTAAATTGAAACCATGGAGGTGATACAATAAAATAATTAAATGGCACGCATAAATTACTTTACTCACAAAATTTTCATTAATCATCGTGATGCTAATTATATTTCTAAAGCATCAGAAACAAACAAGTTTGGTCTCTTGTTTATAGTGGACGTGATAAATAAAAATTTTCATTGCCGATGTAACAAGAAAACTTTAATTATGATTATCTAAAGCGTTCATAAATTTAGAGAACCAAATTAAGATTCTTTTACCACATCATAGTGAGGAGTTTTTATCATGTTTACTCGATGCAAAATATCAACGACATATTATTTATAATGTAAGTAATATGATCAATGTTGGTCTTTATGAATGGGACCGGGTTGCAATTATTTAACAAGGCATTTGTTGGAAGATATTATTAAATATAATATAATTCAAGATGTTGGTAGTTAATTATTGATTAATTTTTTTAGTGGAGGGGAATCAATGAATAAAAAAAATTGGTTTCTTTTTCATCGTTATGGTGTCAAATAATTCAAAGAAGATATTTGTTAAAGATGGCTATTTACTTATTCCTTCTTTTCAGGTGTCAACAAGATGGCCGTGGGAAAAAAAAAAAAAGGGTCCCATCTGAAAAATAGACTGTATAATTGTTTTAGGCAATCTCAAGATCTTTAATTAATAAATAACTCCTATCTCCTTCATAAGGTATCTACCTAGCATCCTGCCAAAAATAAAAAAATAAAAAAAATAAAAACAAAATGATCCAAAGATATTCTTGTTACCTATCTGGTAAAATTACAAATTGCAAGTGCACGGATCACCTTCAAATAATAAATTGAACTATGAATTCGAGTCCATCCATCAAAGAATGCTTCCTTTTTAATTACACGGTAGTTAATTTAATTCTTACAATGTAACGCACAATAATATTTAATTTTAAAAATAATAAAAATAACTAAAAACTCTAAAAAAAAGGAGAGACAAATCTAAAAATTAAGGAAAGGTGAGAGGATAAAGAACTAGAATTCATGATTTAATTAACCGTCATCTAACTAATTTCTCAATAAGTAAATTAATAAATTACACATTTAGTATATTAGGCTCGATTTCCTATTTTAATTCTACGTGAAAATAACTCAATTGGTCACCTAAGATTTTGAGTATCTATCTATCTTTAACAATAACCTATGATATTTACTACTTGGTCAAAAATATACAATATTCTCTAAAAAGTTATACATATCACTAAACATAATCATTTAATGGCAAAATAAATGAAAAACATTTAATAAAATAATAATAATACACATGAAAATAAGCACTTAAATATTAAAAAGTAAGTACTGAAATTTGTTGACGTTAAAAAGTGTAAGGATTAATTTAAGTCAACTTTGAAAGCAAAATAAAGAGAAACTCCAGATTTTTTTGATAATCATTTCTAAATTACAAGTGTTTCATCAAAAGAGATATTTTTAAAGATCCCCCTGTTCTCTCATTGTCAAAAGATAGCTCGCATCCTTTTATAGTTAAAGAAAATTCAATATCACCCATTTTCCTATCTTGTCAATCACCGTGTCGAACTAAAAAGTACGTTACTGGCATATCTTAATTGGTTACTGAGGTCTGCTTGTCAGGTTATTATGAAATCGTCCTTTAGGTGGGTCCCTAGCAATTAATGAACTAGTGAGTAAGCGAAGCTACACCATACGATTAGTGAATAATTAATTTGATTAGATTTTTATCAATGTGCAAGGAATCTATAATCATTATGTTCCCTTGAAGTAAGACGTTACGAGCTGACCTTATAAGTCCGCTCTCATATTAAGATATACTAGGTGCATGCAATAATCTATTTTTAATTAGGTAGCATGTCGGAGGTTAACAGTTACCCTCTTACCCCAGATCATTTCTTGCCTAGGTGACAGACTGACCTTGGACGTAATTGGCTCGCTTTTCCATGTTTCATTATTTATTATAGCCACAGATAAACTGGACATGTGTCGCTTTCTGCCTTCCATGAGCTGTCGCGCACCCAAATTAGCTTCATTGGCATGCTTTGCCAAAAACAAGGCCGTTTCGTCTAGCTGGATCCGGCCATTAATTTTCCCTTCTATTTTCCTATCTAATAGTCCAGGATGTGCCTCTTCATCTCCTATATCTTTATATATGTTTTTACCATTCATTTTCATACGTTTACTCTTAGGTTTCTCTTTCAAAGAAGTAAAAGATTTTCTTAAACAACTTTTCTGTAAAGTCTTATTTATTTTCTGAGTGAGGTCGTCCCTCCCCAAGTGTTCTCCTTAACAGAAAATACCTTTATTTTTACTGCATTTCCACCTAGATCACTTGCATGAGTTCGAACGAATCTAGGGTTCATTCTTGGGGGCAACCAACAGGAAGACACTATCCTCTTCTTCTACATCCTCTGCAAGTTTGGACTGTCAGGAGGTTTAACTCTAGTCCCAATCTCCACCATATACCCATAAAATTTAGACCAGCTTAAAAATATGGAACAAAACATCGAGAGGGAAGAGGTTTGGTCTCATGAAGGGGATGAGGAAAGTTCGCGGGAGTAGGAGGTCGATTCGTATAAATCAGTGGTGATGGGGGGATATGTTAACGAGTTTGAGGGCGAAATATAATATCCCTAGCTCAATAGAACTAATAATTCCCACCTCATTTGATCGGGCTAAATCTTCTCCAGTAGGATGCGTAGCCTTAAATTCAACTATCCTTAATGCCGAGCTTAGACTCCCTTTTCCTAGGATTATTCGTAAATTTTTTTTATTCTTGGACAATAGCTCCTACTCAATTGTGTCCCCATGGCTAGAGGACATTAGTTGCCACTCTGATTCTGTGGAGTAAATTAGGCCATCTTGAGCTGAGTATGGCTCAGAGTAACTCTCTCTTAACCTTTAAAGAGGATGTGAAGAACACCGGTTGGTGGTATGCTAGTATTAGGCCTAGGACGGGTAGTCCTCTAGTAGATTTTCCCTCCTCGATAAAGAAGTGGAAAGATGAGTTCTTCTTTGTGCTGAGAGAGTTGAAGTTCTACCCCTACGAGGTGGATATGGAGGACGTAGTTCTTACTCTTTATCACCCATTGTGTAAGTGATCACAACTTCAATATTTCCCTGGATTCGTTTCAAAAGCACCTTCTTAATTTACTTAATTTTATCTGCAAACTACAAGAAGGTTACCTTAACCTCATCGATTCAAAAGTTAGTTGGCTCGGTAAGAGCTCTTCCAAAGATGTAGAGGTCTTTCCAACCTCTTCAAAGTGGGGTTGTTCCAATCTCTTCCTCATATTTTGACCTCAGTTAGAGCTCTTACAACTGTCCCAACCTCTTACAGTAAGTATTTTAATTAATATATCCTTTAAAGTTTACCCTAAACATACTTAACATGTGTTTTTTGTTCTTTTTACTCCAGCTCAAAATCAAAAGATATTGGGATACAGGACCGTGAAAGCAGCATTTGCTATTGCCAACGGGAAAAAGAGGGTTTGTTTGGCTGAAGTTGTCGGCCGAGCTCAGGAGGTTGTGCAAGCAGAGGAGGCTGAACTTGAGTAGGAGGTTCAACCTTTAAAGCGTCATTGTTCTGACAAAACGCTAGCTAAGCCCACTCCCGCGAACGCTAGCTAAGCCCACTCCCGCGACTTCAGCTCCAAGAGGTACTCTCCTGAGATCCCTATCGAAAAACCAACCTCAACCTCAACTTCTATCCCTACGATAGCAGAGGCCAAATATTGAAAGTTTACTCGGCCATCGACCCGACATCTTCCTAGACTTCTTCCAAGCTCCATCCCTATTGAGGGAATCCATTGCAGTACTTTTCTCCCCTTTCAGAGAGTCCGCCACCTCCTTACTAGGAGTTGGAACGAGAGGAAGCAACAATTTTTGACTGAAATGCCTGTGGGTAGGGCCATCATCTCATGTACATGATGTCTGTAGCAAATAAGTTAGTTCATTTAAACTCAAATAGTTTTAAAATTCTTCCTCAATTTTAGTACTAACACTACTTTTCTTTGCTTAGGTCAAAGCCGATCTAGATAAAATGCTCGAAGTAAAGAATCAAGCTTTAGGCTTGTTTGAGAGCATGCAGGCCGAGCGAGCAAGGTTTGTAGAGAGGAAAAAACTATGAAGATTGCCTCAATAAGATGGGAGTACAGTTAGAAGCCAAATGTGCATCTGAACTGAAATTTATGGATGACCATGAGGCTTTAAGGGTTTGGGGGGAAAAAGAAACTCAACGGGCAGCCATTAAGAAAAAGAAGGCCAATAAGGAGAAAATTCGAGCTGATGAGGAGCGAGCTCGGGTTGACGAAGCTGTGAAGAGAGTTGAAGAGGCCATCAAGAGCGCTGAAGAGGCTGAAGCTAAAGCTTCCAAGGCAATGGAGATCTGGAGGCCCTCTCTTGAGTTTGATGCACTTGCTCAGGATGCCTAAGTCGTGGTCTTAGGAAAGCTTGTAAAACATATTGGAAAGGTGAGGCCAAACTTTGATGTGGGCTTCTTGATAGAGTCTTTAGAGGAGCAAAAGAAGGAGCTCCAAAGGTCATTCGAAGCAGCCATAGTTTGCATTTTCCCAGCTGATGAAGATATTGAAGATGAAATTCCAGCTCCACAAGACCTAACTCTTCCTTAGGATTAAATTAAATTTTTTTAAACAATATGAATGATGTAAAATTCTTTTTTTGTTTATGATTACGCCCAAAGAATAACGCGGTAGTTATAGTGCAACTTTGGGGTGTCGTGTCCACAGGGATATGGAAAAATGCTTAAGGGTTCCAAAATGATGAGTTATTGTCTTCAATGTGTAGTAAAGTTCAATATTTGAAAAGTGAAATTAAAGTCAATAATTTGTGATAGTGAAGCGTCAAAATTATCTCAATTGGATTGGATCATTCACATC
>CAIGRR010114466.1:0-15649 GCA_903798365.1 Fraxinus sp. 1973-6204 | reverse complement strand
TCAACATCTCAATCCAGTGATTGGTGTCACAATAAGTGGTATCAATCCTAACAAGTGGTATCAGAGAAATTCTGGTATTGGCTTGTTTTTGTAACAATTGGTTTCGATAAATCAAAATTCTATACGATATTTTGTATGAGTAAGTCACGATTACATCATATTGCATGTTTTGGTTAAAATGAATTTAAAACTGATTCATTTTATTTGATTTTTCTGGTTTATACATTACCCATTTTTAATTTATCTTCTGATTTCGTATCAGAAATGACAAAAAAAATTTGCATTTTGTGAATGATTATATTTTGTTGAGTTTTATGAGAAATTTTATTTTGCATAAAGAATTTTCAGAAAGAAAAGGTTACTAATTTAGATGGTATGATTGAATTTATTTCAGTAATCATATTCACGTATTGCATTAAAATATCTGATTGTATTAAAATTATTAGAGTATGATATATATTTTTATTTACATGCGGTTATATTTCATTAGAAATGTAAACATTAATAAATGGAATTAGAATTCAATTATTGTTCATGTCTGGTCGATTTTAAAAATACTGTCTAAAAACAGATCGCTTGATTTGCAAAAACCATTTTTTTTATTTTCCCTTTTTTTGTGCTTTAGGGACTATAAATGAGAAAGAATTGTATATGTGTACTCTCTTTGAAATGAAGATTTGTCAATTTTTGATATAAAAGTGCACGACTTTCAAAAGATATTGGCATCCCGTTCAAAGGATAAAACGAAATGGACAATAATCTATTTGATAGAAAGTCTCACTTAATTTCGATTAAAATATGTGAGATAATATTGTATTATCATGTTAACAATTTCACAATATAAGTGTGTTCAAGCACTATGAGGTTGAGAATTGTCACTACATAAATGATGAATATTAAAATTGGTTCGACCTAGGAATTAATGTCAAGATTGAACTGTTCATTCTCAACATATGACTTTGCAAGGGTAACATCCTATGTCATAATTTTATTTTATTTTTAATTACCTTTTATGTCAAAGAAAATTTTCTATGAAGATGGAAAGTTTAAAGTCTTTGTATAGACGTGAATATTACAAAAGGATGATAGGCCTTATATTAAAAGTTGTTAAAATTGATAGTCCTAAATATGAAATGTCATGGACTTTCAATAGACACGTACAGTCCTAGCCATTTATACGTAACTAAATGTGAAATAAAATTGTTTATCCGATAGATAGACATAGTAAATATAAGAACCAAAATTTAAATAGTTGTTAAATTAGGTCATATATACCAACAATTGTGGAGGTATGATTATTTTTGCATAATATTCTCAATTGAAATTTGGATACACTCTAGGAATTGTTGGAAGTGCCTACTTCAAATTACAATTTGAAATATCTGAAATAATAAATTACACACTAGTGAATACTTTGTTAAACTTAAATGCACAGATGTTAAAAAATGGATATTTTAATGCAAGGATTTAAAATCTATTAGTAATTATATTTTGCTATTGAGACTATAGTTGTTTTATGGAAATCTTTCATACAACTTAGAATTAAAATAGAGCTTTCAATAAAACTAAATAGAAGCACGTGACTTCAAATACTTAGGGAAAGAGTAATAAATTGGTGTCTATCTGTATTTATTAGATGAATTAATTATGATAGTTAGCTACATTTAATAAAACATAGAGTCTATCATACAATGATAAGTATCGACCATAAGTCTGATGCGAGCCCACGTAGCAATAACAGTTTCGAAACTCACATAAGATTGATTCAACTCAAAAAAGCCAAGAAATCAACGGTTAAACTTGATTCAAAAATATTGAACCAAGGAACCAACACAATCGCAGACAATATATTGACCCCGTGATTACAAGACTCATGAATCTCACTCAATTTGTTCGAACACCACAAGAAAATAATCTTGAGAAATTTAGAATTAATTGGATGAAAAAAAAAAAGGAAGGAATAATGCCTTGCAATAATCTTTCAATAATTGTGTGTTTTACAATGAATAGAATGTGTCATATTTATAGAGAACTCATAAAATCAAGCTAGAAAATGAAATTAATAGTCTAAATATCAAGAATTACCATAAATTTAGAGTTTTAACCAAAATAGAAGATTGCGCGAAATTGAAAAAATTGTGTCCAGAAATTATACTATGCGGCCGCATAGTGACACTTCGTGCGTTCGCATAGGCTACTTCAACTGTTCTCAATTTGGCTCGGTATCTATACATGTCGCATGCATAGGTGGCTATGCGGTCGCATAGCCTTACACCTCATCTTCTTCACCTGTTTCTTGCACCAAGTTTATCCATCTTGTTTCTTCTTCCAAACTCAACACGAAATTTGTTCATTTGCTTGTTGTGATCAATGTTTCTTCCACCGTAAATTGAACAAACAATTACATAACCTCCTTGACTTGCTTCGCTAGCGACCTAGTCATCGGTCTTCCCTCAACGATCAATGAGTCTTTGTTCGAACTTGGTCTTGTATCATGGATCACATCATCCCCTCCCTTTTCGAAAGGATTCGACCTCGAATATGTACCTGCATCAAAGAGAGAAAGATCAGAGACGTTAAAGGTAGCTAAAACATTATACTCACCTGAAAGATCNTGGATCACATCATCCCCTCCCTTTTCGAAAGGATTCGACCTCGAATATGTACCTGCATCAAAGAGAGAAAGATCAGAGACGTTAAAGGTAGCTAAAACATTATACTCACCTGAAAGATCTAATTTGTAGGCATTGTCATTGATTTTTTCAAGGATTTGGAATGGACCATCTCCCCGTGGCTGCAACTTCGACTTTCTTTGTTCTGGAAAATACTCTTTCCTCAAGTGCACTCAAATCCAATCTTCTAGTTCAAATGTAATGTACTTTCGTCCCTTATTTGCTTGAGAAACATAATGCTCATTTTTCTTCTCAATTTGCAACCTTACCTTTTCATGGAGTGATTTCATCAAGTTGGCTTTCTTTTTTCCATCTAAGCTACCCATTTCATTCATAGGTAAAGTAATTAAATTCAAAGGTGTTAGTGGACTAAAACTATATACAATCTCTAAAGGTGAGTAAGAAATAGTAGAATGTGTAGCCTTATTATATGCAAATTCTATGAAGGATAAATACTCATCCAAACTCTTCAAGTTTTTTATTAACTATGGTGCGTAACAATTGTATCGTAGTGCTATTAACTGCCTAAGTTTGCACATCCATTTGTGGGTGACAAGTAATAGAAAACAATAGCTTGATTTCTAACTTATTTCACAAAATCCTCCGAAAGTGACTAAGGAATTTAACATCCCTATCTGATGCAATGCTTCTAAGAATCCCATGTAAACGCACTACTTCCTTAAAGAATAAATCCGCAATATTGGTGGCATCACCAGTTTTATGACATGGAATAAAATGTGTCATCTTACTAAATCTATCTACCACCACCAATATAAAATCTCTTCATTTCTTAATCCAAGGTAAACCTAACACAAATCCATAGACACATCAACTCAATGTTCACTATTAACAAGTAATGAAGTGTATAAACCCTGAGGTAAAATCTTAGATTTAGTCTTTTTACAAGTGATGCACCTACGATAAACCCGATCAACATCAACTTTCATCTTAGGGCAATAAAAATGTTTACCTAACATCTCTAAGGTCTTCTTAACCCCAAAATGACCCATTAGACCTCCACTATGTGCTTCACGTACTAATAATTCTCTCATTGAACATTTAGGAACACATAACTTATTTTCTTGAAATAAATACCCATCATGCCAAAGAATATATCTACAACACCATTATCACATGGTTCGTATATATTAGAGAAATCTAGATCATTAGTATACATGTCCTTAACATATTCAAATTGTAGCAACTTGGCACCTAAAGAAAGCACATACCTTCTTAATAAAGCATCCGCTACCACATTTTATTTACCTTGTTTGTATCAAAACATAAGGAAACGTCTCGATGAACTCCATCCACATTGCACGTCTCTTGTTTAGTTTACCTTGACCCCTTAAACGCTTCGAGGACTCATGGTTAGTGTGAATCACGAACTCCATTTTTCTCTCGGTCTTTTTTCTTCCTCACTTTTCAACTTGATTTGATCTTCATACACTTGTTGTAGTGTTAATGACCTATTTTTATACCCATCGTGAATCATCTTTCTATCATATTGCCATGACCTCCCCAACAAAATATGTTCGTCATGCATAGAAACTACATCACACATCACTTCATCATGATATCTCCCAATTGAGAAACTCACCAAAATTCTCATATTCACCTTAACCTTTTCACATTCATTCAACCATTGCATTTTGTAAGGCCTAGGATGTTTTAGCATAGTTATTCCTAATTTTTCAACAAGTGTTGTGCTAGCCACATTGGTACAATTACCCCCATTAATAATCATACTATATACCTTTTTGTTGATGTGGCATCTCGTATGAAATATGTGCTCCCTTTACTGCTCCAAGTCATCTACTTTGATTTGAGTACTAAGAGCTCGCCGTGTAACCAATAACTCTCACACTGCATACTCCACTTCCTCACCATTGCTAACGTCTTCCAATTTCGGCATATCATCATATTCACCCTCACTAGCACTCACCACTCCTCCATTGTCACACAAGATCATCGCCCTTTTGTCTGGACATTGAAAAGCAATATATCCCGACCCCAAGCACCTAAAGCATTTGATATCCCGATTCCTAAAGGGTTGGGAATCCACCTTGGGTATAGCTTTACTAATAACTTCATCTCTTCCCTTCGATAGCTCAGCCCTACCTATTGAAGCAGCCCCATCACCTTTATTGTTATCCCACTTCGGTTTCCAAGAAGAGTTAGAACCCAATGAATATCTAATTGTCCCATTCCTCTTCAATTGTCTTTCTACATTCATAGCTACATGTAGCATGTTTTCCAACTCCACATAATATTGCAACTCTACCACATTAGCTATCTCCCTATTCAAATCATTCAAAAACCAAGCCATGAGGGCATCCATATCCTCCTCAACATTTTCTCTAATCATCGTAATCTCCATCTTCTTGTGATAATCTTCCACATTCCTAGAACCTTGGTAGAGGATTTGTAATTTTTTATGAAGCTCACGATAATAATAATTAGGCACGAACCTCTTCCTTATGATAGCCTTCAATTTTTTCATATGTATTAATAGGCTTCTCACGGTTCCTCCTCCTAGATATTACTACTTTATCCCACCAAATGATAACATTATCTGTAAATTCAAGTATCGTAATCTTTACATTCTTTTCTTTGAAGTAGTTGTGGCAATTAAATATCTACTCCACTTTCTTTTCCCACTCCATGTATGCTTCCGGATCACTCATTCCTTTGAATGAAGGAATTGTCATTTTGATATTGTTCATACTTCTATCAATACCATCTCCAACAAGATCTCTACCCCTCATTTTAATGCCTAACTCCTCTATCTCTCATTCTTCCTAACTCGACATTCACCAATGCATCTTCATTAATGTCACTATCCGCTTCCTATTCACCAGTAAAATCCGCTTGATGATCCTACCTTCCTTGCCTCCTTGCATTAGGAATATCTCTAGGTTGTTCCCCACATAAGTTAGCAAGCAATGTGTCTTGCCGATCAAATCTGTTTATCACATCCTCAAACAACCTTTCGAACCGTCATATCCCCTCATTCGAAATGTTGACTTGACTATTATTCCACTTGAACTAGAGTGTCTCTATCTGACATCCTAATTCTAGTTTAAAATTTGCCTCATGTGTATGCGCTCGTATATCACTCAAACTGGTTTTTTCCTTCTATTAGTCTCAGCGATCTGCCTTTTTCCACTCAATACTTTCTTGCAAATGCTTCAAAGAACTAATTTGAGCACAATTAGAATTAATCCTTGTACAGTTTCAAACAAAGATTTGAGCAAGAAAAATTGACTCTAAAATGACTAAAAAAAAATAGGAATTGACACTATGAATGGACACTAAGGAAATATTCAAGAATGTGTTTCTTAAATTTGAATTGGGCACTTTTGAATTTGAATTTTTTTTTTACTCAGACAAATGGAAATTTGATGCAGTTGGCAATTTTCTGAATTTTCGTTTTTTTTACTCGAAAACTCAACTAGATACTAGCAAAAGAAGCAGAAATTGATTTGGATGCTAGATTAGCACACAAACAAATTTTGAATTTATTATTATTATTATTATTATTGTTTTTGTTGTTTTTGTTGTTGTTGTATTTATGGATTAGAGACCCAAAAAAATGAAGAACGTGAAAAACACAAAGAACAAAAAATAAAAGGCTCAAACAAAAAGGACAAATAAATAGGATATAACCTTAATTTTTGGAACCTTGCTCTAATACCAACTGATGCAAATTCCCGAAACAATAACAGTTACGAAACCCATACAAGATTGATTCAACCCAAGAAAGCCAAGAAATCAACGTTTAAGCTTGATTCAAAAATATTGAACCAAGGAACCAATACAATCGCCAAAATATGTTGATCCCGTGATTACAGGACTCAAGAATCTCACTCGATTTGTTCAAACGTCACAACAAAATAGTCTTGATAAGTTCAAAATTAATTGGATGAAGAACAAAAAAAGAAAGCAATAATGTCTTGCAATAATCTCTCAATAATTGTGTGATTTACAATAAATATAATGAGTTCTATTTATAGGGAACCCATAAAACTTAGCTAGAAAACGGAATTAATAGTCTAAATATCAAGAATTATCATAAAACTAGAGTTTTAACTAAAATAGAAAATTGGGCAAAATTGGAAAAATCTCGTTCAGAAATTGTACTATGCCGCCACATAGTGAAACATGTGGTCGCATAGGCTACTTTAACGGTTCTCAATTTGGCTCGGTATCTATGCATGCGACCACATGCATAGGTGCGGTCGCATAGCTCTACCCCTCAGCTCCTTCACTCGTTGTTTGCACCAAGTGATCAATCTTGTTTCTTTTTCCAAGCTCAACATGAAAATTGTTCTTTTGCTTGTTGTGATCAATGTTTTGTCCACCGTAACTTGAGCAAGCAATCTCATAGCCTCCTTGACTTGCTTCGCTTGCAACTTAGTCATCGGTCCTCCTTCAACGATCAATAGATCCTTACCCGAATTTACTCTTGTATCATAGATCATATCAAAGTCGTATACATAACACCATTCTACAGTTACTCTTAAATGGATATCAATTAATTTTGTTAAATCAAAGGATAATCTAGTGGATCCTTATACAAATGAGTTGTCAATTGGGAATAGACCGCACATCAAGGGAAATTGGTTTAAAGCCTAAATCAATAGGTCAACTTAATGAAACTTAACTTGGTGACTAAAAATCCCACGAATTAGGTTCAATAGAAAAACTAATTGTGAATGACTTGATTAGAACCACTTAGGAGTTTTAACTCCATCCTATTTCTATAATGCAAATAGATATTGCCTCCTAAAGATTTGGTTAGGATAAGTTATCCTTTTAGTTATAACTATATCTTGTAAACAGTACAAGCAGAGTATTGTAGGGTACTTTTTATTGAACATCGTCTATATAAGTACGAACTGGGTATGTTCTATTAGAATTTTACTTAGGTGGATTTTCTACAGCACTTATAGAATCTAAGAAGATTCAGGACCAAAATAATGAACACAGTCAACTTCTTCGATTCATGTGGAAAATTGTTGAAATTTACTGAATAATATTTACATGTGTGAATTGAAAAGTCCCCAATTGGTGCAATTACTAGTTGCAACTTTTCAATTGCAAATCATGTATATCAAATAGTCGTGTTGTTTCAAATTGAGTGCGACTACAATTTATATTATGAAAATTCAAGACTTTCGATAGGGTAGAATCTAATGGTCAACACTATTTATATCAAAAGATTCAAACATTCGAAAAAGTACTTGAAATTCTATAAATAGGGACACTTAATTCCATATTTCCTATAACACATCAATTCAAGAAAAACTGTTTTCAAAATTATCCTTTCTTTTCAAAATATTCTTTTTTTTTTGCTGAAATTAAATTATATTCGCATTATTTTTTTGAAATAAAATTCCGTCCAAGCAATTTTAATTCGTGTCTATTAATTACATTCACAAAGGGGAACTTAAAAAGCTTAATGAGAAACATTTTGCCCACATTTCCACTAGGACCGAGACGGCTACTCTGGCTTTGAAAGAGATACAATTGAAATTACATGATGATCCACTTCATGTTGAGCTTCAAAGTAGAGTGGCATGTATGAGGAGGAAAGTTATGGATCTATGTGAAGCGGAGAGAAGTTTCTACTTTCAAAAAGCTAAATGTGATTGCCTTAAATATAGTGATAAGTGCACCAATTTCTTTCATTCGATGGTAAAGAGAAATGCCCAAAGGAATTTCGTTGCAACGGTGTGCAAAGGGGATGGTTCTTATACCTCTTCATTGGTAGAAGTGGCCGACGAATTTGTGCAATTTCTTAGTGATTTACTAGGAAAAACGGTCTGGTGCGCCTATAGATGTTGATGTCTTGACAAATGGGTCTGTGCTATCGGAAGAGCATGCTTTGGTGTTAATTAGGGACATTTCAGAGCAAGAGATCAAGGATGCATTATTTTCTATCGGAGATGATAAGTCGCTGGGTCCGGATGGGTTCTCATCTTGCTTCTTTAAGAAGGCATGGGGAATTATTGGTAGAGAATTTATTGGAGCGGTAAAGGAGTTCTTCAATTCTTCTTTACTTCTAAAGCAAACAAATCACACGATTATTGCTCTAGTGCCTAAGGCAAATCATTCAAACGCCTTGGGAGATTATAGGCCTATTGCATGTTGCAATGTGTTTTATAAGGTCATCACAAAAATTCTTGCATCTCGATTGGGTCCTATTCGTGGGTCGATAATTAATGATCAAGCGCAAGCCGCATTTATAGAAGGTAGAAGCATGACGGAGAACATACATCTTGCTCAAGAGCTTCTTAGGCAATACAATCGCAAAAGAGTTGCTCCTAGATATCTCCTAAAAATTGATCTTAGGAAGGCATATGATACGGTTAATTGGGACTTTCTTCGTAGTGTTCTTGAAGGGCTTGGATTTCCAACTAAGTTCATTGGATGGGTGATGGAGTGCATTACCTCTCCTACATATTCCATTCCACTTAACGGTGGCCTTTATGGATTCATTAAGGGAAGGAGGGGGCTTCGCCAAGGTGACCATTTATCACCCTTTTTGTTTGTTATTTGTCTTGAATATTTCTCAAGAATGCTAAAGGGAGCAACCGATGAAAATGAGTTTAATTATCATCCTAAATGTGGTCAATTGAAGATAACTCACTTATTATTTGCGGATGACTTGATGTTATTTGCTAGATGGGACATTACCTCGGTTGGCGTCTTGATGGAGTGTTTATCCAAGTTTGGTGACATGTCGGGACTTAGGATGAATGTGAACAAGTCCAACTTCTTTAGGCAGGAATATTTGGACAAGAATTGGAGGACATCCACCAATTAACTAATATGACAAAGGGTTCTATGCCATTTCATTATCTGAGAATTCCACTTGCGGAAAAAAAAGTTGAAAGTTAGTTCCTACAACTCTTTTATTTACAAAATTTCGGCCTATATTGGAGCTTGGTCTAGGATTTCTTTGTCTTATGCGGGAAGAGCAGAACTAGTGAGAACTGTTCTTCAAGGCATCAAATGTTTTTGGCTTTCTGTTCTACCTATTCCGTTGCGGTTGCATCAAAGATTATTAGCCTTTGTCGTAACTTTCTTTGGGGATCCAAGAAGCCACTAGTTGCATGGAGTAGTATTTGCTTTCCGAAACAAGAGGAAGGGCTTGGATTTGAGGATATTAATGTTGGAATGTGGAACACCTTGCTAAAACCCTTTGGAACATTCATAGCAAGAAAGATACTCTTTAGGTGAAGTGGGTAGACCAGATTTTTCTTTGAGAAGCAGATGTTTGGGAATACACGGCGAAGAAAGAGGATTCTCCATTGTTCAAAAGGCTATTGGAAGTTCATGACTTGTTGGTTCAGCCTGAACAAACTGTTCAGGCCGCAAAGGACATGATGTCCAAATGGATAGCCTCAGGTAGATTCAACAGCACACATGCGTATGATTTTTTCAGGCCAAAGGGGTCGAAAAAAACCTGGGCAGCAACTGTTTGGAGTGCTTCTATCACCCCTAAACATGCTTTTATCTAATGGCTTGGTGCTAAGTCCAAGTTACTAACCAAGGATAAACTTATGCACTTGGATATTGACCGTAATTGCAATTTTTGTGGCTCTTTGGCAGAAACCGAACAACACATATTCTTTGCATGTCATTTTAGTGATTCTGTTTGGGGGAAGATCCGTGCATGGCTAGGCATTACAAGAGCTATGTCTACACTTCCTAGTGCATTAAAATGGTTGAAGAAGGAAGCTCGAGGGACAACATGATAAGAAAAGTGAAGCAGATTGCTCTTGCTAGTACTGCTTACCGGCTATGGATGACACGGAATCGGAATTTTTTTTAGGATATTAGACCGCAAGTTGATTGCGTTGTTAGACGGATCAAAACACACGTATTCAAATTTATGTTTTCTTTGTATCCGAATATTTTGATTCAATATGAGTCCATGGCATTAGGTCGCTAGATCTTATCGTATGTACATCTTCTCATTTTGATTGCTCAGGTATGTCCGGTATACTTGTATGCGTACTTAATTCTATTTTAAAGATAGATGGTCATATGATCATATCAGTACGAGTGCGGGAGCGGGAGCAGGAGCAGGAGCAGGAGCAGGAGGTAAATTCTATTTTAAAGATATTTTTATTTGCATACCTTGTTCTTTTCTTCTCCTTCTAATTTCTACGTTTCAGTAAATCACATTAAAAACTCTATTTTATATTTTGCACCAGTAAGTTAAGATTTTAGTTTATTTTCATGCACATTCTTTTGGTTAAAATGAGTATAATTATGAAACATTTCTACAACAAAACGTGTGATCGAAAACTAAGTGTGAGAAATAACTGATTTTGAAGAAATCAGTTTTTAACTTGGTATTTTTTGTACTTCCCACTCACTTATTTTACCCGGGAATCGAATCGTGGCGAAAGTCTCCCTACGCCAAACAAGGCCCCCATACCGTGCAACCCTGCCTAGTGACCCTTATGATTTTTTATATTATTTTATTGTGCTTAATATGCTATTTCTAATTTTTTTTTGTCAAGTTTAGCATTTTTTTGCCCTTGTTTGGGTGCCAAGAGGATTTGGAAAAAAATCTATTTTGGAATAGTAATTTTTTTAAAAAAGTGTGGTTAAAAAGTAAGAAAAAATTTTGAGTTTACATATAATATTAATTTATTAGAAATGTGGTTGAAAATGAAGAAACGGAAAAATGCATTAAATTAAAATGGAGCTCACGGGGGCAATATTTCATTCGGACTAATTTATGTGGAGTGAATTATTAAATTTAATTGTATAAATTACTTCATTGGAATTTGGACATGTTTAATTGATGAGACTTATGTAATTGTGTTTGATTTAGTTAAAGTGTATTTACTATAATATAGTGGAGTAATTTTACTTTAAAATAAAGTAAATTCATATAGGGTGTTTGACACCCATTTTAAAGAGAATAGAATTTTTAGAATAGTGACTGATGGGGAAATGTGTGATAAAAAGTTATGAAAAGTTTTAGATTTTTGTGTAATATTATTTTATTGGGAGAATGTGTAGTTGAAATGAAGAAAGAAAAAAAATGAGAATGAGATAAAAATGGATGCCAAACAGGGGCTATATTCTATAGGCAGCAAGTTTTGTAAAATTGAAAGAAAATCTAATCGACAAAATTCGAATGAGGTCATTATACAACATTTTCAAAGTGTGAAAACTTGTGTGGAACAATTAAATAATGTTGTAACAGTAATAATATTATGTGTTGGACAGATTTTAGAAAGGAATATCACGCTAACATTGTACATTGGATCAAAGATGAAAATTCAAGTCAATGAGCATTAAATCAACATTGAACTAGGCCAAGAAATGATGGACCGACAAGTTTTTAAAACTGGTTTTTGGGCAAGCCAGCAACTCCAATGGCACGTGTTCATGTTAAAACAGAATTTAAAACTGGTTGGCCAATGTTTCTTGGCCAGGCTCAAAGCTAGGCCAAGAAACAGGGGGCGATGTGTGGCCCCCCTATTGGATGGGGGGACGATCTATTTTTGGGCCTAACCCAGAAGAAAAGTTCAAACTGGTTTTTGGGCAAGCCAGCGCATTCAGCGACTCCAATGGCACGTGTTCATGTAAAAACATAATTTAGTAGTTGTAATTCGAATATTTCAGTTGCATTTGATGTAATTCAAATCTAAGTCACTTGTATCATTTTGTAAAGCGTCTAGCAAGAATCTATATAACATGTTCATGTTTTCTTTGATGGAACATGTGAAAAGTAATAGAAATTTAATTTGTTCTTTCCTTCTATTTTTGCAGTATAATAGAATATAAGGCCTGTACTGGTTGATCAGGTTCTTGGTGTTTGGGTTTATTGTCATTAGTGCATAAACGCCAACAAACAATTCATTTAATTTCATTGTACTTTGAGGCTTGTTTGGGTCTCAATGTGCACTTTTGGTTAGAGACAAATATAATCTTAAAGAGAATCTCATCACGTGCCTTGAAATTATTGTGTAGTGTTCAAGCCATTGTAATGAAGTATCTCTTTGCTAACTAATCTATGTTAATATTGTGTTGCTAGAAATTTTTTGTGTAGTTTGATCTTTCCTCCGCTGGAATCGGTTCTTGGTTTTGTCACTGATTAACTATTTGAGAGAGTGTTTGCTGCACATTTTTTTAGGAGAGAGTGCATTTTTTTTTTTGTATAATGTGATAGTGAATATGTGGTTGAAAAAGAAGGAAAAGTTATTATGTTGTGATGTAAAATATTATTTTATTGAAGAATGTGTGGTTGAAAATGAGTAGAAAAATGAGAATGAAAATGAGAATGTAGCTCAAACATAGGCTGATTATCTTTTATGTTTTTATTTGTACAAGAAAGATTGGTGAATATTCCATGGTTATAATAAATTGACAAATGAAGTGTGTGGAATTCGCATGAAGTTCAAGATTTGATTAGTTTTTAAAGCTTTCTTGAGGGCATTTTTTTGTTAATTATTTATTTAGGTTTAAATTATGGAAATATGACCGAGGAAATACAAGCTACATAGGCCATTTGCTCAATCAACACTTCTTTTAGCTTGGATAACTACAACAAGAGTATGTTGTTGATATGTACATATAAACTGAAACAAGAAGGCTTGATACTTATAAAACTTAGACGTCACAATTAGATCTAAGATCTGTCAAACATACGTTGAAATAGTAAAAGCAGAAGAGACTATTGTAATACGAGGATAAATATATGGCACAATATGAAGTAAATATTACAAATGCACTAGAACAAAAGATAACTGGCAGAGAGAAGGAAAATTCACTAAAATATGGATAAATAATATAAATATTTTGTATTTACAATTTTGTCTAACTTATATTAACCACAATGAATAACTAAGTATATATATAGAGAACGTTTTAAATCCTAGAAATAGAGTTATAGATGGAAAAGAATACTGAAAACTTGTAAAAAAGGGGAAACGAGCTTGGGTTGGATATAAAGGTTCCTCGAGTGCCAGGCAGGCGACAGTTCGTTGTAAAGAATTTGACGTTGCCGCTCAAGCGGAAGGCTAGCGGCCAACTAGCGGAAAAATGCCGAAATTTTCTCCCTAACCTATATTTTGACATCTTCAAGTCTAACACAAAATTCAAACTCTCAATTGAACTTTTAAATTGAATTCCAACTATAATTACTAAATAGACTTCGATTAGGATTCCCGAATAGCATTTAAAACAGAATTTATATCACACCCTGATTCTAGCAAACTCTACCTTTACACGAATTTGACAGCAATAAACAAAACATCAAAGATTCTCCACCTGGAAACAAATCCGACTACAAGGAATAAGACTTAACTTTTCAACAAAAACACCCAACAGAATTTTCCATCAAAATTTCTAACTGAAAAAATTCTCCACTTCTATCACAAAATCCAACTAGGGCAAACTCAATAACTGAGTATCGATTGACTTCCAAGTACTACTCAACAAAATTATCTTGGACATCAAAGTTGCTGAAAATATCCTAAAAAGCAACAAAAAATAACAAATGATTTAATAATCACCAAACGGGGTAGAAACAAAGCCCTGTAACAAAATCAACACGACTAACTACTTTAATAGAAGGTTCTTGACTAGAATCAATACATTCAACTTCATTCAAAGCAAAAGCAACTAAATTAGGTATCTTTGTACCTATGTATAGGCCTAATATTTCTCTGGGTTTGTCTCTAACAATTGAATATGATGACATTGCTAATAATAGTGGCAAAGCGGATTATCCATAACTTCTAAATTGGACTGAAATGTATTCATGAATGTAGACTCCTACTAAAGTCCGACGGTAATGAACTAAACTCAAAATCCATCCGAGTGCCTAAATTTTGCTGATTGATCTTCCAAGATTCTATAGAACCAAGCAAGACATATAATTGGGACATTTTCTGTCTTTCATCACAATATGGACTTCTTTACTAACTTTTAGAACTCCACCTTCACCGATGTATTTGAACCATTTAAAGTCAAGAGTACTCAAAGGGATAAGATTTCTCTTCAAATCTAGAACATGTCTCACAGCATCTAGTCTTCTGACAATTCCATCAAACGTCTTAATTATGATTCTTCCAATACCAACTATCCTACAAGGTGTATTATTATCCATTACCACAAAACCTTTCGAAATTATTTCATATGTAAAAAATAAATCTCGTACACATATGAAAAGTGCAAGCTGTATTATGAATTCAATCCTCATCGGGTTTGGAGTCGCCGTAAAAAAATAATCAAAAGTTTTCCATCATCGTGAAAATTTTCTGCAATACTGGCTTTACGTGAAGTATCTGGTTGTTTTCTCTTTTGATTAGCTACGACAATTTTTTCTTTATTCTGCAACTTATAGCAATTATTTATCATGTGTAAATTCCTCTTGCAATAATTACAAATTTTATTATTGAAGTTAGACCTTGATTTTCTCATTGCATAACTACCAACAACAACAAGGCTATCTCCATGAGCTCCAAATCCAATAAAATACTCCATCTTCTCATTTGGAATTAGAGTACCATATACTTCTATAGTGGTGAGAGTATTACGACTATATAATATTTTGTATCTAAAAGACATATATGAGCAGGCAATAAACACAACAAAAACAAACCCAAATCATCTTCAAAATATTTAGTCTCCAAGGTTTTTTACTCGACAACGATTTCCTTGAAAACAACTAGGTAATCTTCAAGGGGTGTACCTTATGTCATATGATGAGAATATAGATGTTATTTCAAATGTAATTTGTTAGTTAGACTCTTCGTCATGCATAATTGGTGTGCTGTCTTAGGCACCCAAAAATAGTCCTTAAACCTCTAAAACTAATGTAGTAGTGGAAGTAAGGGTCGATCCCACGAAAAGTGTGTAATTCAATATTTTATGTTCTGTACAATGATTAGGGGGTTTTGTATGCAAGCAATTGTAAATAATGCAAGTAATAACAATGA
>CAIGRR010114353.1:0-13627 GCA_903798365.1 Fraxinus sp. 1973-6204 | reverse complement strand
GTTTTTCTCTTTTCTTGGATGACGTTTGAATGCTAAAATATAGGGTGAAAAATTGACCTCAGTCTTTCTCCAAATGGTAATTTTTGCTCATTTCGTAACATGGGTTTCCCTGAACTTCCATTAATTTTCAGGAAAATTGGCTGAGATTTATGTGAGGAGTTTCAGATTTTGTATACACATATGGTATATTATTCATGGAGATAATGGAGAATGGTTATTCGCGGGATGATTCTCACCCGACGGCACCGTTTAATGATGGCGGCGAAGACTCCGTTTTGAGCTCTAACTTTTTATTAGATACTGTTGGAGAGATTGTTCTCACCCAGAATTCTGATGGGCTGTCTTGGCAATTGGTTGAATCTTTGAATGATGTAAGTTTTTTTTTTTTTTGTATTAAATAAAATTTTCTTTTGGTTATACCCTCTGTTATGTATGGATTTCTTGGCCTGCTGATCCTTTTATTTATTTATTTATTTATTTTAAATGGAGAGATTCATCCATACTTATCAACGTTTTATTATATGTTCTTTATTATGTCGGTGACAATCAACTAAATGGTTAATTGCTGATTGCTGTGAAGCATTGTCTGTTTGATTAGGAAAATATGCTGCATTTTGACTTCTGTTGGCTTGTTTTAAATTCCCATTATGATTGCCGGTTACTGATGATGATTGTTTTTTGTCTGATTCAATGATAGGTTAATATCAGTTGATTGCCAGTTTTAAGGTTCTGTCAAACCTGAAAATGTAAGGCTATAAAAAGATTTTGAAGATAGTTACTCCATCTTTACCCAGTGACTGTCTTGCATCAGTACCTGAACAACTGAACACTGTTTCCCTCATATTCCTGCTATTTTCTTCAACAAATGCGAGTTCCAGCATAAAATCCCAGTGGATTCGACCAGTACTTAAGCCACCTAAGAATTTCATTAATAGCAATGCTAGAAAGAGTTAGGAATTCATCTTTTAAAGCCATACCCTAATGAATGCTGAGCATGTTTGGCTAAGCTAAAGAGTACACTTATATATAAGTGAATAAGTTTTAAAAAAGTCCGGTTAAAATAGGAAGTTACTTATTTTCAAATTGTTGAAACTCTATGAAGCACGAATACGGATACGTAATTCGAATACCATACGGGTACGTCGATACGACTTTTTTGAAAAATAGGATATTTACCATACACATGTAATGGAAGGAAATCTTTTCCCACTATAGCTAAGTTAGAAACATTGATAATCATTGATTATTTTTTTTCCTTTTCTATTAATAGATTTTTGGACTTTTTTTTTTCCACAAATTTGTCTTCATAGATATCTTCTAACCATGTTGTAGAATAGAAACAAAAATCTTGGCTTGATTTTGTACTTGTGGAATGGAATATTTAGGAAAGTGGTTAAAGGTCAAACGAGTAAGTCAAATACCATACCGTTTACAATTGCATCAGCAGAAAGAAGTTTCTTCAGCTTGAAATTAATTAAGATTTATCTCCTATCAACTTTGTCACACTAAAGACTGAATGGATTGACCATGTTATCTATTGAAAAAGTAATAAATGAATAACTCGACTATTCAAAATTGATTAATATTTTTGTCTCTAAGACCGCGGAACAAGTTGTATTTAAGTGATCGTTTAAAATATGTTCGCATTGTTATTTGATTATAATATATATTATTTGAATATTTCATTTTGTTATTTTATTTTTTATTTTAAGTTAAAAAATTTTAGTTCCATAAAATTCTTATAAATGAAAAAAAAAAAAATTTGATTACTTGCTATAATTTAGGGCCCAAATTCTGAAATTCACCTCAGGCCCGCGAAACATAGGTACGGCCTATTTACAAGTATCCGTGCTTCTTAGGTTGAGCTACTTGATCAAAAATGTTAAGTTGTTAGAAAGAACTACATGTGAAAAAACTCTTAAAACAGGCAGGAATTATGTGATCTATATGAATTTGTTCCAATATTAGGAATTTCGTGACTGTGGTAGGTGAAACTTTTTTCAATTCTGAAGCCTAGCGTCTCCTAATAACACTATCACCTTTGCTCCTTTTGATGGCCTTTAGTTCAAAATTCTTGTTCTACGTACTTATTTTCAACCAAACAATAAAATATTTTGCACATAAATTCAAACTTTTTCTACGTTTTAACCACGCGTTCTCCAAAAATTAACTACTCAAAACACATTTTTTTTTTCCAAATAATGGCCATCATACATGAGCTTAATTCATCCTTTTGTCGAAGATTAGTTCCTTTGTGCCTTCTCCAGTGACTTGGGGGGCGGGGGGGTGTAAGATGTGCCTCCAGTCAGTGGTTAGAGAGCGGCATAGGGAGAATTCACTTTCAAGTGACTATTCCCTAATACACACGTCGTGTTGTTTCATAGTAGATCATTTAAACCTTAACTTCAACTCAGTATCTCATGTGTAGGTGTGATATTCATTTTTTCAATTAAAGCCTTGCACGTGTACAATTTTTAATAAATTGGTGGCGGTGATTTGAACTATTTGATTTAAAAGCTTAAGCTCTTAGAGAGGGCTACGTGCATGTCATTTAAATCTTATCTTTCATCACAAAGCAAGGTAAGATTTATTTTCAAAATAAGTATCTTCTTTAGTTAAAATAAGAAAAATATATCCAAATATGTTCGGAACAGAAAGTTATTTAAAAGAAACTTTTACATTTTTCTAAGCTCAGACAAAATCACAAAACCATTTAAATCTCTAATTCACTTCCTGACACTCACCCCATTCGTCATCGAAAAGCTTTCGAACACTAGTCCCTTAACTCACAATTATACTTATCAGCAATCACCCTCCTCCATAAAGCACTCTGTTCATACACAAACCTCCAAAATCACTTATATCGTAAAGATTTGTCGACAGAAACTAAATCACAACCTAGATTAACCCTTGTTTCACTGGGCATTCAATTAAACATATTTTCTTGTCTTCTTTGCAATCCTGAAAGAATTTTCTCTAGTTTCTCCAACCTCTTAGCAATATAAACTGGAATAAAGGAGGACAGAAAATATGTGGGAAGATTGATCAAGAGCGGTAGAGTTTACTTCCCTCGCTTGGACAGATAATTTTTGTTCCAACTGCCAACATATGCTCAAAATTTTCCAGATATGATTCCATACATCCAGAGTTAAATTCTGACTTCAAAGGCATCTCCTAATAAGCATTTGGTAGTCTCCCCAACTTGCACCTCCATTATCTCACAAGTTCAATCAGATTTACCTCACCTTTTACAATGGATTACCTCCTTAAGGCTTCTTGAACCTTTAAAAAGAAAACTGTATGTACAATGTTCGAGGCACAGAAATTTTTTCTGGAGATATGAAAAAAATCCAGTCTTCAATTTTTAGAAAATTTCATGCAGATCACATGTGCCAAACAGTGAAAGCATACGTTACCATACACCTTATTGATATCCGGCTTGCAAAGAACACCATTAACCCACATTTCAGTCTGGAATCCACGAGTTCATTGGCATTCAGAATAGCTTCCAAGATTTGCCAGTCACCTTTGAAAGCGTTGCGTGAATCAGAAATTAAATTTCTAATTAATTTCTTCAATCGACATGAGACCACCATTTCTTATACACTGTTGGCTTGAATCTTTTATGTCAATATTCTTTCCGTGAAGCAGCAGTCAAAGAGAGTAATAATAAAGCGTTGTATTGAAAGAACCTTATTATGGAATTCTCTCACAACTTTCATAATATATGCCATTTGTATCAACAATGTTGAAAGAAGACCTTGGTGAAATGCTAGTCAGTCACTATCAATCCACTTGAAATAGTAAAGTTAATTGCTTCCACCCCTGGCCTCCAAGCCACCCCTGATCTTGGCAATATAGGTGATGACAGAGGCTATAAGTTGTATACGCTAAATATAATATCTATGATAAAATTTCATCTCAACGAAAATCTTGCATGTTTATCTTTTTTCTTTTATTATTTAAAAAACTTTTTGTTGAATCCTATAGGAGACTCCTCTGTAGACTATAGTTACGAGCACTAGCAAATATAATTTATGATATCTGTTTCTTATTCTATTTCAGTTTACTTTTTTCCCGCCTAAAATGTTAGACCATGGGATTACATATATTGCATGCTGGATCATTCACAAATATTTCAGACCTCTGTTAATTGAGATTAATGGATGGCATTTGCATTTATTTACATCAGGAGAAAGATGAATCATCTTGTTTGGGCTTAAAATTTGTTAAGAGATGGACCGAAATTAAGTTTTCTGATGTTTATGCTGTTGAGTTCCTTGGATGGGGTTTGGTGCACGGGCCAGTTCTCGGGGCTAGAGGATGTATTTTGGGTCAATCAGCTCAGGTTATACTCGTTCTCTGATTACTTCCACTTACATTTCCACCTTTATAACATAAAGAGAATTCTTTGGACAGTCTTTTTTTTCTTTTTCCTGCTGCTGCAGTTGTATCGGTTTACAGTGCATGCTGTCCAGAGGTCAAAGAACCTTCCTTCTCTTTGGGCCCCATCTGTATACACTTTTGGTCATAATAACTTGGAGATCTGTAAGACTTTTGTTAATCAAATAAATGCTTCTCTGGATATGGAATCTAACCGACCTAAGAATCTTCTGGTATGTTTCAATTGATATTACTAGCTGATGAAATGTCAGTATTTCAAATGCTTTGTTGTAACATGAAAAGGAAATAAAATAGCAGAAAAGTTTATTCCAGACTTTATTTGTGATTGACTAGGTTTTTGTTCACCCAAAGAGTGGGAAAGGAAATGGACTTGGAATTTGGGAAGCATTAGCTCCAATATTTTCCCGGGCCAAAGTGAAAACAAAGGTAAGTTTGTTATCACATCACAAGGAACATGCTTTAAAGTGACCATGCACCAAAGCATCTAATCTGGTATTTATATTGGATTTAGTGTGAGACTTTGGCTGTCGGATGAATCCCAATTACCTTTGCCCGCATGCTAGCATTTTAAAAGCGTTATAATAATACTAGGGATAAAGCATGTACATGGCACATGGATTCCCTTTGATTTGCTTATTATACGCATCAAATATGAACATCCTTATACTGATAATGTAGAGCTGCGTGTAACTAGATAACTTTGTTATTGGAATAGCAGTAGACTGAATTCTGTTGCCTGGAATCATAATAGATAGAAGGTAGTCATTTTGGTCCTATTACTTTAATGAAAGAAGTTTGTAAAGATCACTCGTGACATTGATTGCCTAGTTCTAGAAGTTAAGAGTAAATGGAATAGTAGGCACAAAATAAATACAGATGAACCCAACACCACTCTCATATGTTAAATTCCTTACTCTCATATGTGGGGTTCCTTATATGACTTGATTAGGTGTTCTGTATCATGTGATTAATCATTATGTCAATGCCTCGGATTGTAAGCTTGTCTCGTTCTCAAAGTGAATTGGATGATGTTCCATTTCATACAAACAACAGTGATTACTCTTTTATACTTGTCTACTTTTCATCAGGTGATTGTGACACAGAGGGCAGGGTATGCACGTGATGTAATGACCTCCATTACAAACAAGGAGCTTAGTTTCTATGATGGTGTTGTAGCTGTTGTAAGTAGTTGAACCTCTCTTGCTTTTTCAAATTATTAATTTTTGTAGAACATTGTTCTATTTTGCTGAGAGCATTATTTGTCATGGTAGTTATAATCTTGGTATATATACTTTTCGTTTTCATGGTTATGTACCTCTGCTTGAGAAGAAACTGATAGTATGCAAGCAATCATGTTACCTTGGTTAAAATGTGTAATCATATTTTTCTTTGATTGACCCACGTTAGTTTGTTGTAAGGAACGCCACTTATTAATCCATTTCTTGTTTTTATAAGGAATGAACGACAGTTTCAATGTGAACTTCCAAATTTGAAGTTTATACTCGATGGCATCTATAGTCTATTTATAAACCTCAAAAGTTGCTTGATGATTAGGGTATCTGACTCTGTAGCTGACCTGTTGCACTTTCTTGAACATAGCTTTAAAGAACCTTGGTTGAAGACAATGCGGATAAGGAAATACATCTTTTATATATATATATATATATACCTTTTTTTTTTTTTTATTGTTGATGAAGTTCTCAACACGAGTTAAGACAAATAATTCTCTAGTTAAGAACTCATTAGGCACAATATTTCTGGATTGCACCTTTATCATGACTTCAGACATGTTTAAAATTCCACCGATCATCATTTCTCTCTTCCTTTTTCCTTTTCCTTTTTCTTTTTCTTTTTCTACCTTTTGATATCCTTCTGACTCGTTGGTATGATTGTGATTGAATCTTAACGGATCTTACATAAAACTTCCACCGCAAGTATTTCTTGTTTATGTACCTTTATCTTTTATTTAAATGAATGGGATTTGTGTATAATTTTCATTGCTTTCCAGCTCTTGTCATTTATATGGGTTATGTTTCATTTTCGTTCTTGTTTGATTTTCTCAGTGATTAATTTGACCATTTCTTCTTATTTCTGCATTTATGTGTAATTAGTTATCCGCGACTGGTGATGGTTCTCATGATTTTGTTCTGAGATCTTCTAACTCACTATCCATATATCAGGCAGGCGGTATTGGTCTGCTGGGAGGGGGGTGTCTTCAGGCTAATATTTAATTGGGTTTTTGCAACATGATTTCTCTATTACAATGTTCACACTGATTAGTTCTTTTAAATTTATGTTAATTGGGTTACTTTATTTCATTTTTTAATTTTTTTATTCTGATATGTTTCTAGGGTGGAGATGGATTCTTCAATGAAATTCTTAATGGTCTTCTCTTATCAAGGCATAAAGCTTCATATCCACCAGATCCTGGGGATTCCATCCATCCTGTTGAAAAGGAGTTGAATTCTATAATTCATAATGCTGCGGAAACCATTTTAGAGCCTAGTGATCAAAATGATCATTCTCGTCTTCTCACAGGCTCTGACCATAACAGACCTCAAGCCCTAAATTGTGGTAGGTTAATATCAAATAAAGTCCCCCCTCTTGGTTATATACCAGTGTTCTAAGCGCGAAGCGTGATGAAAACGTTTCGTCTTGAGTCTAAGCGGAAATTAAGCTGTCAATGTTGTTGTTGACCGCTTAATGCTCGCCTAAGCGTGCCTAGTCTAAGCGAAAATTAAGCGGTCAACATTGTCGTTGACCGCTTAATGCTCATTTAGGCGAGCTTAGGCGCGCCTCAAGCCCAAATTTTAAGGAGATCCAATTTTTTCCTTTTTTTAAAAAAAAATAAAAAATAAAACTCACAATCTAGACTCAGTAACCCACTATCCCTTCAAATTTAAAAAACTCCAAATTCCAAAGAACTGAGAAGACGGAAGAACGGGAAACAAGACGGAATTTCTCCGCACACCGCACTGATTTGGGTATCAGGTATGTATAACATTAGGAGGTTATTATGCTTTACATTGTATTTGTAATTTTGGNTTAAAAAACTCCAAATTCCAAAGAACTGAGAAGACGGAAGAACGGAAAAAAAGATAATACTTTAAAATGAATTGGAGTCCGATAAAGATTTAGATTATATAAGATTTAAGCTATGTAATTATGATTTTGAAACTTCTTTTTATGTAGGAATTATTAAGTAAATACATTATTTTATAATTTTAGATGTTTTGTATGTATTATTGAATTATTGAATTTTTTTACAATGATTAAAAATTAAAATTAAAAAAATGTTTTTTTACGCCTAAACTTCGCCTAGGCTTGTAAAGTTTGAAGTTTGGCCTCCACGTCTAGCAACGCTTTACGCTTTTTAGAACACTGTTATATACACGAGTAAAGGTGACGTTTATGTTACTTTTTGTTTCCAAACACATTTAGATATGCTTATTTTTTATTATTTTTAAGTAAAAAAGTTACTGATTTTTAAAGTAACTCTTACCTTATTTCAAATTAAATAACTTATTTGTTTTCAACTTCAACCAATAAAAAGATTTATATATTTTAAAACTAATTTACTTTTAAGCTTAAGCCATAGATGCTTGTCATGAATGAATATGGGGTTACTGGAACTTATTTAAGTTCTTGTGACAGGTTATACTTCAGAAGTAGTCTTCCACTCTATAACCACTATATTTGTATGTTTCTTAGAAGAACCATAAATTTACGTAGTGTTTTGTCTCTAACTATGGCATTTTTTATGTTTTATGCAGTACAAGATCCTGAGTTTTCTTTTCCAAACAAGCAGTTTAGAATTGGGATCATTCCAGCTGGATCTACTGACACAATTGCGATTTGGTATGTTTAGCATTTTCTTCCTTTTTGTTACTTTTTCCTTGGATGCATGAACCCTGCCTTGTTTTATATTGTCTTCTTTGAGGAATATGTGGTTTTCTTGAATGCATTTCCACCGAACCCATAAGTGAGTTTCTCGTTAGCATTTTTCTTCACTCTGTTCTAATTTGACTCTATTGGATGTGTGCGTGGCTTGAGAATATAGCATTAGATTAAACTTTTAACCAAATTATGTGATATGCATAAAATATGTTGTCCAAAGACGTTGAGACATTTGCGACTTTTAGTAGAGGCTTTCAGTTTTCGATTAGTGACCTGAGCCATGCAATCTGAGTAAAGAAATATATAAGGAGATTATTATCCTTGCTTCAAGTTTCCTGATTGACTTGCATTGGTGTGGCTTTGTGAAGGAAGCCCGTAGGGTCTCAGCTTTGGAATTTGCAGCTTGCTTCCTTCGTGGATATCTGGGATGTGGGAGTGAAGATGATAACATTTGCTACCATAAGTGAAACCATATTAATTGGAATCTAAAATCTTGTTATTTTGTGTTGAATAAATAATTTCAGGCATGAATATAAGTCAGGTTATCAAGCATAAGCTCAATGGCTCACTATGTTCATAATTAATGTACTGTAATTTTTTACTGAGTAATACTTTGTTTTTATTGGCCAATAATATGTTAACAGAAACTTCCTTTTGTTGATTTATGTTTTAGTATTACTCTAGCTGAATGTTATATTGGGCTTATAAATTCACTAAAATTTAACTTTTACAGCACCACTGGAGCTCGAGACCCTTTAACATCAGCATTGCAGATTGTTCTTGGTAAAAGGGTGAACCTCGATGTTGCTCAAATTGTAAGATGGAAAATGACACCTGCATCGATCAGCGAACCCTGTGTACGCTATGCAGCTTCTTTTGCTGGGTATTCGTACATCATTAGTGATCTCATAGTTTCATTTATTAATTGCACCTACAGCAGCAGTTTTCTCCTAAAATTTTTGCATGTGATATGAACAAAATATAATTTGTTTTGAACTTACCTTCTTGTATATACATTACCGTACACTTCTGAGTATTATGTGGAAGTCTTAAATGAGAATCCTTCATTGCACTTGTATTAATCTGTTAAGAAGTGCATCTTTTACATTTATCATTGATGATTGCTTCTGAATTCAAGTCTTTCTTTTGTAAATGATCATGATTTTATGTATTCTCTTTTTCCGTATCTTCAAAAATGGGCACTGAGTTTTCATTGTTTGCTTTTACAACACCAATTTGAGCATATTTTGAAAATATGAAGTTTTGACTTGCAAGATTTTATACTGTTCTTGTTTTTGAAATATGATGCTTCTGATTTTCAAAATTTCTGTGTAAAACACATCTAGGCTCTGTTTGAGCCCCATTTTTTATTTATTTATTTTTGTGAAAAATGAGTTTTGTAATGGTGATTTTTTGTTTTTGGGAGAATGTTGGTTAAAAGTGGAGAAAAGGTTTGGGTTTACGTCCAAAATTATTTTTATTGGGAGAACATGCCTTTGAAAATGAGTTTTTAGAGAATGGGGTTCAAACTGGCTTAGTAGTCTGGGAAACCTAGTGAAACTAAGTGAGTGCACTGTAGTCTGTTAATTCTTATTTCAACAAAATGCTCGGAGGAAAAATGAAGGTTTTTTTTTTTTTTTTCATCATAAGAAGAAAACATTAAGATTAAATGTCATGCAATACAATCTTGTTCCTAAGGTAAATTTTTTTATCAGGATTGTCCGTACCTGTTAAATGAAACCTTTTGCTTGATTAATGCCCAGTTTTGCATCTAAGCTAGGGTAATTATGCGACAGAAGAATTTTGTTGCACACTTCATTTCACCTTTACAGTTATTTTAATTAACTTTTCTTAAACATTATTAGGTACGGGTTCTATGGAGATGTTATTACAGAAAGTGAGAAGTATCGGTGGATGGGTCCTAAACGATATGATTATGCAGGAACAAAGGTGTTCCTTCAGCATAGGTATGCAAATCAGTTGTCTATATGAGTTGATTGATAGAAAATAGTTGTTACAGTACTTCACGTCTTCCATAATTAAGTCCGTTTAGGCTGACTAATCCATGTGTAGAGTTTTTTTCTTAACAATGATGTTCTTTGACGTTCCTGCTTACTAAACCAATAATGGAAGATAGAGACATCTGGAGAATCCCTTTTGAGCACTCCCAATTAGGGGAAGCCAGTAGTAAATATTTTAAGTTTATCAGTTCTAAAATGTCAAATTGAAGATGCATTTTTCTTAAAACTTTTCCAAAAGTGACATAATATACATCATTAGACAGGCAGAGTTTAAATAAATTGTTCTGTTAAATGAAACTATTAATTTTTTTTTTTTTTCTACTTTTTGATAATTCCTGATAAAAGTACTTTATATCATATCGCTTTTAAGTAAGTTGGATATTTTATATATGAAGATAACCTTTACAAATTGAAACTTTGTGCTAGGATATTAATTACATTGGTCTGCTATATGAAAAAACAATATTTTATTTGTTTTAGTAATTCTATAGGTAAGTATGTAACTATGTTATAGCAGATTGTCTGTAAATGAGATAGGCTAGTTATGTAAAAGAAGCATATTTTCCAGACTGTTTATTCTCATAAATAATTTGCCAAATGGCATCTTGTTAACCTTTTCCTTTGTGCTATTTATTTCAAGGTCGTATGAGGCAGAACTGAATTATCTGGAAGTTGAGTCAGAAAAAGAAAACCCAAGTCCAGAGAAAGAGCCCCCAGAAATCTCGACTAAGGCATTTCGTTGCCTCCCTGCAAAGTCTGATCGGGTGAGTTGCCGTGCAAACTGCAGTGTATGTAACACAAAAGGTGTTGATGCAATGGTTGGGCCCTCCTTCCCCCTTCCAAACTCGAAAGCATCAAGATGGTTGAGGTCCAAAGGACGTTTTATTAGTGTTGGTGCTGCTGTTATCTCTTGCCGGAATGAAAAAGCACCTGATGGCCTAGTTGCTGATGCTCACCTTTCTGATGGGTTTATGCATCTTATATTGATTAAAGACTGCCCCAGCCCGCATTATCTATGGTAATGCCCGAGCATCTCTCTCTCTCTCTCTCTCTATATATATATATATATATATATATCAATTTATGTATCTATATGTGTGTTCATGTAACCCCTCGTAAATGCCCCAAAAAAAAAACCTCCAGATCCTGCGATGGGGCAAACACCGTCCATGCCACAACCAGTGGAACAGCATCAGCAACTCCACAAACACTGCCAGCCGCCACTTCCTCTTCCTCAATACCCAACCCAGCTCTACCACCAACGCCAACTGCCACCACTTCCTACTCAAACCCTAACCCTACTTCCACCCCCTACATATGTACATGTACGTGTATGTATGTATGTATGTATGTCATGTATTATGTAATGTATGTGGGTATGGTGACCACGGAATGAATTATTCTTTCGCATAGTAACCTTATAATCCTATTACAATCCTGGATATAGAAACAGGACCTGGTGACTGGTTTACGTGCAACATTTTCTCATTATGCTTGGCTTGTATTCAGGCACCTTATTCAGCTTACGAGGAGAGGTGGGAACCCCCTGGATTTTGAGTTTGTTGAACACCATAAAGTATGTTCCTCTGCAATCCCTTTTTCCTCTTTTTTACTAACTACAGGTCTGTATACCATTCTGATGTTTTCCATGTCTTTGAATAGACTCCTGCTTTCACATTCACATCTTTTGGAAAGGAGGGTGTATGGAATGTGGATGGCGAGCTGTTTCTAGCCCACCGACTCTCTGCTCAAGTATTTCGAGGCCTTGTTAGCTTGTTTGCAGGGGGGCCCGAAGCATAGCCATTCCTCAGAAATGTGCATATTGTACCATATCCATATTCACAACTTGTGTCTACTAGAAATCTAATGAACACTGTTGCTAGATGGTTGTCAAGTAATTAATTTTTCAAGGATAGATACTATATTATAGTGATGATGAATCCTCTTTGTTCGAAGAATTGGACTCTGCATCCTAGCCTATAGCTGAATTTTGCATGTGATGATACTGTTGCTGAGCTTATCTAAGAATGCAGCCATTGTTGGTATTAAGAGACGAGATGGGAAAACCAATCTGCTTCTGTGGAAGAGGAAAGAAATTTGAGGCTAGTTCAAAACTTATGTCAAACACAGTGGAAGGTAATGATGTTTACCTCATGACGGGATTTATTAGGTCTCGAAAAGCAAATATTAGCATCAACCCGTCTCCTGGATATTGCATCTTCGTTACTGGCCTTGAGAAAGTTTTGGAGTCACTCTCATAGCTGGATGCTAAATGATTCATGAGATATCCTTACTCTTCAGAGCTGAATGTGGTAGTTTACTTGTGAAATACCTCTGGCTAGATTGCAGATTCAATTATTTGAAAAAATAATCTTCTTATATATCTTCAGATCCTTATTAAACTTAAGGAAAAGATCTCCGTTTAATGACATTATCTTGGTGATCGTGGTCCCCCTATATGTTCTTAGCATCAAATAGAGAGCTTGGCTCATGATTGGTGAAAATGCCATGATTAACACGTTCTTCTCCAGATTGATGTTTGTTGCCAGTGTGGATGACAAAGTGTTTTTTTTCGAATTTCTAATCACGTGTAACCAAGGACATAAGGGACGTGATGACATCATTCTCACCTTCCTAAAGTTTATCATCGACGGTTAGTTCAAAGTTTTAAACTCAAAGATGAAATCTAAAAACAAGGGTCATGATCGTTGCGGGACTTAACCTAACACCTTACAACACGCGTTGACGGTAATAGCGCACCACCTGTATTTGTGTTCGTGAAGGCATCCCTCACTTTGAATCCTCACTTTGAAGAGGATTCGTAACATGTAAAACCCTGGTAAAGTTTGTTGCTTTGCATTGAATTAAACTACATGTTTCACCGCTTGTGCGGGTCCTCGTCAATTTCCTTGAGTTTCATTTTTGCAAACATACTCCTTCGACGGATACTTCCATGAGGCAATGCTTGTGGCATCCAACTTGGTGAGGAGGAGGAGCATAGGGGGTTATGGGCGATGCTTCTAGGGTGGAGAACTCGAAACCAATTGCCAAGCTTTGTTTTTTTATAGCATCTCCAAGAAACTCTTTAAACATGAGATGCTCTCTATTTTAAAGTGTCGACATTTAAAATCATGTTTCAAGAGACTCTTTAAATTGACATTTTAATTTAGAGAGTGGGTTTGGCTCTCCAAAAAAACTCACTCTCTATAATTAAATGCATTCAAAGTGTTTCAATTTTCAATGTAGAAAAATAATAAAATAATCTAAAGAAAATTTAGTTAAAATAAAAGATAAAGAAAAATAAT
>CAIGRR010114348.1:0-14003 GCA_903798365.1 Fraxinus sp. 1973-6204 | reverse complement strand
TCAAGTCCAATATCAATTTCCAACTCCCAATAGGCTTCCAAGATAGAATTTCAACTTGATATAGGATTCCAATAGCATTTCAAACTTGAATTCTTCATGATGTGCACTTCAATTAGAATTCTTCAATACTTGAAATACTTTAACAAAAGAATTCGGGTCACACCCAAATTCTAACAGTATCAATAGTGTCATTCCGCTCTCCCTTCCATTTTCGACTTCTCCTCATTCACCATACTGCTTGAAATATCATTTCCACTTTGCTCTTCCCTTTTAAAATAACCCCTTTTATCCAACCCATTATATGTGTGTGTGTCTTTCTCACTACAACTTCATTGTTCACAGTGGCTCTTTCCTTCCTCCGTCCAAATCGCCGGTGACCTCGATTGCAGTGACGACAGTGACGAGCCCCAACAGGTGAAAAGTGCTCCAAAATTTGTTAAGTCTTTAATTTTAAATTTTAATATTCATGCTATTTTTGCATAAGATGGATGCATATTTATGTTATGTTGACTACATATTTGTTATTTTTCCTAAATTTTAAAGTGGTTATTATCGATTATATGAAGTTTGGGAAATTTGCGCAACTGGTGAAGTGAAAAACAATAATGAATGAAAACTGAAATTTGTAGAAAAATACATATTTTCGATTTCGTAGAAATTGGAATTGTGAATTGGTGTTGTGTAGGAATTTGGTTTTTCATTTCTTTTTCCCAACTACGTCGCAAGAAATGAGAAAATACAAGTATTTTGTAATTTATTGAAAATAGTGTTGTAACCCAAATGTGATTGTGCTAAGAGTTACTGAGTTACGTAGTCTACATTTACTCCACGATTCTCGTTCTTATTTCACAGGTCAACCTCTAACTCCGCTTGATACGCCGCACCCCGCAATTGGGGATTTTCATTTTAAGTCCACCCCCACCATCGACAGTTTGTTGTGGTCGTCAAGGATCCATTTCACTCTCAAGTGCGTATGCTAAAGTGTTACATTTCGTATTAACCTTGTCTTCCGTAGTGTTTATAAGTTCGAAGTCATTTCACTTCTGCATTTTCTCCACTAGAAGGCAGGAAGAGATCCCTGTTTTTGCTAATGTTCCTGTCCAACGCAGGTTGTTATCAGCTGTATACGGGCTCGTCCACACCCGTAGACGTCAACAACGAAGAAGGTTCCCGAAAAAATACACTATGGAATCCGACATTTCTAAAGGTGTTCATCGCCGCCTGCAAAACAGCCATTGCAGAAGGACATCGATAGGGTCGGTGCTTCACCAAACATGGGTAGGAGCGAGTTATATTTTTGTTCAACACCACATCCGGGCCCAAATGGAGCAAGCAGTAGTTACGAAACAAATGGGACTTCATGAGGCGGGACCACCAATGGGTAAGGGAGTTGCTTAATTGTATTGAGGTTGAGTTCAATTCAACGACCGGACACATTTACGCTTATGAGGAATGGTAGTGTCGGTAAATAAAGGTTTCTCCCTCCCTTTATCACTTGTACTATGTTTGTCATAGTACTTATATTTCTCTTAAATGTGGCCTAGGAAAAGAACAACTATAAGGACTACAATGACAAAGACGTAAGTGACATCTACATTCGATATCGTCAGTTGTTCGAAGACACATTTGATAGTGAAAAATATGCAGTTACACCAATAAAGCTATGTAGAACAGGGTTTGGCTTGTTTGAAGATAGCGGTATGGAGGACTTCCGAGATGCAATCCCTATAGATAACGAGAGTAGCGGCTTAAGCGTTGAGACAGATAACGCGAAAGGTAAATCGAGCATGTCCATTTCTGGCCCTCGTAGTGGGGAGAAATTAAGTTCGGGTCGGGCAAGCAGAAGGGAAAGAAGAAGAAATTAACAATTCGGGAATCGTTGTACTCTGTGTACTGTGCTAGCAGTGCCACCGAGATAGTGTCCGCGAAGATCAATGATATCATCCGTCCCGCTAATAATGACATAAAAGCATGTCTTGAGGAGCTGTTAGCGACTTGCCGACTACAACTAAAAACTGAGATGTTTCACTACGCATGTATGCTTATATCGCCTAAGAATACCAGGGACATGCTCGACCTTATGATGGATGCTGATGAAAAGATGGATTGGCTTGAGTGGGTTTTCGATGGCCACAAAAAGGGCTAGAAGAAGTGAAATTCGTAGGTTGTCTATTCAGTTTCATTTCTTGTATATATATGCTTTGTTGAAAGTCTCTCCCATGTACCCATACGATGGATTAATTTCAGTTCATCATGGTTTGTGCTTAGTTATTTGCTTAACATATTGTTCAATATTTGAGGTTTGTCTTCTATATTAACATGTTTCATATATAACTCATTGAAGGCCAATGGGACCCCATGCCCATGAGATTATTTCAGTATAATTGTGGCAGGCTTTTGAAATGAAAAGACTATAATAGAGTCACTGTAAAATTTGTGTAAGGTCATTTATTTACTTTAATGAATGCAGTGTCAATTTGACTTGAACATGTTATCCACCGAATTCCTCTCTTAAATGCTAGTTTAGTTCCGACATTTGTTTATACAGATACTACAAGGGTAGTCCCCTTAAGTGGAGTCCTTATTCTCTAGAACTGTATTAGTGTCGTGTACATTTCTTTTTTAGTAGAAAATATTGCAATGGAGGACTTCAACTTCGATTGTCATCTAATCTCGGAGTCAGATTCTAAGGATGAAGTTGAAGATGAGGACTACTTGACAGAGTTAGCAACGGATATAATGGAGTGGCTACGATATTGTAGACTAGCCGAATGCGATGTGAGGAACTACTATCACGTACAACGTCGACGTATTTGTAAATATCCTTTTGCGAGGAACGGTCATATGTTTATGTTGGAGGCAATGCAATGTACTGGGCAACTCTGCTACCAGGAGTTTCGAATGTACCCTACACTGTTGAGACATTTTATACATATTCTTCATGATGATTACATACTGAGGAACAGTCGACACTGGACGTGTACGAATAGGTTAGTATGTTTTTGTGTATATTAGCCAATGGAAAAGGGTACAGATAGGTCCAAACATTATTTAATCATTCGTTACAAAATGTAAATACAATCAAATCGCACCTGAACTACAACGCATGGGCAGAGCATCATGTCCCTGATACGAGAAAACATCCATTATTCAATAATTGTATCAGTGCAATTGATGAAACGCATGTTAGAGTTGTGCTGCCTTGCCACGAACGGGTCAACTTCATTGGCCGAAAAATTATTCCAACACAGAACGTACTTGTAGCATGCAATTTCAATTTATACTTCACGCTCATGCTTGCAGGTACTGCTGGAAATGCACACTATGCACGTATTCTTAATCGTATGTCTAAAGTCAATACATTCAATTTTCATTACTCGCATCAAGGAAGTATTATTTAGTTGACTTTTGGTTTTGCACATTGACTTGGATACGTGGCACCGTATAAAAGGTCAGATATACTGTATCATTTTCAGCAGTTTTGGGACAAAGCAACTGGTCATTTCCGAAGATTTCAAAACGTTCGGGAGCAGTTCAACTTCAGGCACTCATCATGCAGAAATGTAATTGAAAGACCATTCAGTTTATGGAAACAAAGATGGCAAATACTCGATCGTATGTCAAGCTATTCGTTTCAAACACAAGTAGCAGTTGTTGTAGCAACAATGGGTGTACACAACTTTCTTAGACGGACTGGGAGTCGTTGAAGAGGCATTTGCGAGAATTGAGTCAAACCCAAGCGCTTTACAAGTCTACCTAATGACGAAATCACAGTCGAAATGAATGCGACTGAAATGCTGCACAGCGAATGTGATCGACTTTGCGATTATATGGCCCAACGACAATGAGACGTTTGTAGGTGTAAAACTCACATGTTGACGTTATTGGCATGTACTTTGTTCAGAGATAGTAGGGATCCTTTCCCGTTGTTAATTTAGTAAGATGATTTATCACTCGAAGAAAATTTCACATTCCCAAATTATTTATTTTCGAGAAACTACGTTTTTTGGAAAATTGGTGCTCCTAAAAATGGAAAAAAATATGCGTCCAATTTTTTTATAAACGCTTCAACTTTATTACGTTAATATTGCTATGATTTTGAATAGTACAATATCACACAAAACAAGACATGACATGTACATGATTGGAAAAAATGGTTAATTGTAATACAATCTTTTGTCAAATTAGTAGGCTTTGAAAAGTCAAAGTGAAGGACAAGAAATTAAGCACTAGTCATGCTGGAAAATACTTCCCACTATACTTGCTTGGCCATGAATGTTCTACCCATTTTCACGTGAAGAAGTCAAAAGTGGCATGCCAATTACTCACCCATGACAACCTTCATTTTATTATCGGTCAGTGAGGGTAATTTTGTCAAGTGGTTAGTGTAATTGAAAAGGCAGGATCCATCAAAATCATGCTGCAATCTGGTTTCTGTCAGAGCAATTTGAATTAGGGAGTGAGTAATTGTGCAACGGTCATATTATTGCTAAAAATGAAATTAACAATTTCTCTCAAACAGGCCCACAAGTAGCAAAATTCATCATAAAAACTCTATAGTCTACATATTCCCGCCTCAAATCCCACCCAAATTGATGGGCAACCCTAATTGCTAGCGAAATTTGGAAATCTTTCTAGTGGCCAATATCAGACTTTATAGTCTTCTCCCACAAAACCTTTCTTAATATCGAACTCTTCCATCCAGCCCTTCTTAACTATGGCTGAAGAGAAAGAAGAAGTAAAATCCTTCAAGGAAACACCGCAACCCTTTGTTAGGAAGAGAAGAAGAGAGCTCAGCTGGATTGAGGGGAAAGAAGAAGAGAAATCCCAAAAACGGATGGAAGAAAGGAGAAGAAGGAAACAGCCAACGGTTAACTAAAAATTTGAATTTGAAATCGACGTAGTATTGATAAAGAGAAGCGGTGTCGTTTTGAAGAATAAAAACATTTAACTATGAAATGAGGAATACATGTGTTTTCTTCTCACGTTTTTTTCTTCTGTTATAACAAACTGAATGAAGAGGGAAGGAGTGTAGAAATTAGTGATTTGTTTTGTCATCTTTGGATTATTCCTCATCTCTTCTTCTTCATTTTATCTTTCATCATTATTAGTTGTTGTAATTGAGTTTTGATGGTTGAAATTAATATCAATTTTATTAATTTATGTTGAATTTGTGAATTCCTGTGTGAATTAAAGGCAATTGGAATTGTGGTTATAGCTCAATCGTAACATTTGGTATTAGAGTGGCAACGTGAGCTCGGGATGCCAGAAACTAGAAGTAAATCGGACGAGGAACACCTAAAAAATTGGACAGAGAAGTAGCGGATCTAGGTGTGGCGTTTAAATCATCTGATCAACTGATGAAAGTGATGTACACTAAACAAGATAGTATAGAACATATAATGGGAGAAATACATAGTAAATATGAATCCATGATGGCAATGTTGGCATATTTGAGTGGCGGAAGGGAGATCGCAAAGATAAACAAGTAGAGAGTTATGGAAACTTAACTCGAAACAACTGTGGTAATCCTCAAGGACTTGAACAATTATCTAGAAATACTAGTGGGAGCAGGGAAATGAAGATGGGTACTAAGTTAGCTAAGATTGACTTTCCTCATTTGTAAGGAGAAGGTCCTAGTGAATGTTTGAGTAAGGCGAGAAAGTATTTTCAAATCTATTAAGTAGAGGATGAAATGAAATTGGGTATAGCTGAGATGTATCTCAAAGGAAATACAGACATGGTTCCACGGCTTTATCTCCAGCCATCCAAATGCTGATTTGGACATGTTTTCCAAGGAGATCTGCAGGAGGTTGGCATAAAACATGGATGAAGAAGTGATATAAATCTTCAATAAATTGAGGCTAAGATGAACCATTACAGAAAATCAGGAACGATTTGAAGGATTGAAGTCCCAGGTGATGATTTTCCTACCTCATTTACCAGAATCCTACTATATTTTACTATTCACCAGTGGTTTGAATGATGAGATTAAGTCCATGGTCAAAATCATGCATGTTAAAATGTATATAGGTAACTATACATTTAGCTAGTGAACACACTCCAGTGTAGGCGTGTGTACTGGAATATTCATCCTTCATGTTGTGAGCTGCTATTGTGCACTTATGGTACCACAATTGATTGTTGTAACCGTATCGATTCTTCAAGTGTACATTACATTCATTTTACTTGTTCGCTACTCCAGCACTTTGTATATATTAGCAGCTATTGTGCTTTGTAATAAATATCTAACTAATCCCTTCTTCTCTGTCTGCTCATCAGTTCTCAATAGCTTTTATTGAATTTTATCTTGGTATCAGAGCAATCAATGGCTAACACCGGATTAGATGATAATAAACAATCAACTCAGCTAACTTCTTGGACACTGATGCCTTCAATGTTGGGAGAAAATTAGAAGTCATCATTTAGGATAAGCCTAACTAAAGTTCCACCAGTGAGGCTTGACATGAACAATTTTTGTGGAAGAACATGGTGATGCCAATCATCAAAGGACACAATCTAGAAAGTCTCATCACAGGAACTAGAAGTTGTCCAGTAGAGTTCCTAGCAACACAAACTACTCATTCTATTGGAGTTACAGTTGCAATGGCTCCTAATGCTGAATATGGAAAGTGGATGTCTACTGTTCAACTATTGATGGGTTGGGTGTATTCATCAATGACACCAGAAATTGCAATGAGAGTAATGGGATCATCTAAATCCTGTGATCTTTGGAATGCTATTCAAGAAAGCTTTGGAGCCATTAACAAATCAAGGGTTACTTTACTCATTAGTGAACTTCAAAGAACTAGGAAAGGAGCAATGAGTGTTGATCAATATCTCAACACAATCAAACAACTAGCAGACAACCTTGAAATTGTTGGTAAGATCATTCCTCATAGTTATCTTGTTACTCAAGTGCTAGCTAGATTGGATGAAGAATATACCCCTATAGTAGTTCAAATTAACAGCATAGAGTCTATCTCCTGGCATGAATTGCAGTCTGTGCTCATGACTTATGAGAGCAGAATTGAACACCTTAGTACTCTGAAAAATGGTCTGGCCTCAGTCAACTTAAGTGAAGCCTCGGCTAATTTCATCCATATTTCAAATATTATCAGAGGAAGAAGGTTTATCTATGGTGGAAAAAGTAACAACTACAGGAGAGGCAGAAATAGAGGTAGATAAGGCAGATAATTTGCAAGTAAATGATTGTTCCAAACCTGAAGGATGAACAATCATTCAACAGCAAAATCCTTTAACCGTTATGATGAGAAATATATGGGTACTAAGCCTGATCACCACTATAAAAATAACTCCTCAAAACCATCTGCTTTTATAGCCTCTTCTAGGATTGTTGTGGATCCAGCTTGGTTTGCTGCCAGCAATCATGTCACTGCTGATAAGGGCAATTCGATTGTGGCACATGTATATGGTGGTAAGGAAAGTCTTGCGGTTGGTAATAGTAACAAACTTCACATCTCTCACATTGGCACAAATCACCTAGGCACACAAAACAACAAATCATTGGTTCTCAGTAATGTGTTGTTAGTACTTTCAATCAAGAAGAATTTGTTAAGTGTCTCATAATTAACATCTGACAATGGTGAATTTATGGAATTTCATTCTAACTTTTATGCTGTTAAGGACAAAGAGACGAATGAGGTGCTGCTGGAAGGGAAAATTAAGGATGGATTGCATCAAATTGAACTCCCAGATTAAGTTAATAGGTTCTCTTATTCAAAGTCAGTCTACTCAAGTAAATCAAACTCTTCATCTTTTGTTGTTTAGTCCAGAAGCGCCACAGAGTATAAGTCTAAATTGAAATTGTGGTACATGAGGCTTAGACATCCTTCAGGTTCTGTGATGTTTCAAGTGCTTAAACTCTGTAAAAACTTGATGTAAATGAAGTTAATCATTTTTCTGATGCCTGTCAACTTGGCAAAGCACATTCCTTGCCTTTTAAACTATCTACTTCACATTCATCAGCCTTTTTTGACTTGATTCACACGGATGTTTGGGGTCCAGCACCTTTACAGTCAACTTATGGTTTTCAGTGTTACATTCTATTCATAGATCACTACAGTAGGTATACATGGATATATCCTATGAGAAACAAATCAGAAGCCTTGAACTCTTTTATTCAATTCAATAATCTAGTTGAGAACAAGTTTAACAGAAACATTAAAACATTTCAATTAGATTGGGGGGGTGAGTTTAGAGCATTTGCTTAATTAACTCAACAATCAAGGATTTCCATGCATCTTTTCTATCTTCACACCTCAGCCTAAAATGGTAGAGCTAAAAGATAACGTCAACATATTACAGAAACTGGCCTAACTCTTCTTACTCAAGCAAGCATAGCTTGTATTATTGGTGGGAGTCATTTCACACAGCCACTTACCTCATTAACAAATTACCTACACCTATTCTTCAAATGAAGTCACCCTGTCAAGTCCTAAATGATGATCAAACAGACTACAAGTCTCTTAAAGTGTTTGGATGTGCTTGTTTTCTTAGTCTAAGACCTTACCATCATCATAAGTTCAGTTTTCATTCTACAAAATGTGTATTCCTTGGTTTCAGTAATTCACATAAAGGTTACAAATGTCTTAGTTCAACTGGTAGAGTGTACCTGTCCAGGCACGTTGTCTTTAATGAAAAGAAATTCCCATTTCAGTTAGGTTTGCTCAACAAAAGTAGTAACTCACAAAAACCTGAAACTATTGTTCAATACTTACAACTTAGCATTCCCCTTAACCTTGATTCAACTTGTTTATCTAATACAATTCATGCTGATGCAACTCAACTAGCAATACCTCACAGTCCAAATCCATTAGAAGTGGTTGAAAATGAGGCACCAGAAGTAAATGAGAATGAGAATTCAGAAACTAAACATGGATACATTCAAAGGGAAACTCAAGAAGGTAATGTAAGTGTTGAGGCAGAGCACACTGAGTTGAATGTTGAGGCAAATCAAGGAGAGGAAGAACTGAGTAGACAGAATGTTGAGCATCGTATGATTACCAGAAGTAAAGCTGGTATTTTCAAACCAGAAGTGTACACCACCCATTGTAAAGAATATAGAATGGAACTAAACATGACTAAACCAAATGATGTTCTTGAAGCCTTGTCCAACAAGAACTAGAGAGGAGCTATGGAGGATGAGTACAAAGCCCTAATAAGGAACAAAACTTGGAAATTGGTACCACCTTTGGTCAATCAAAAGGTGATAGGAAACAAATGGATATTCAGACTTAAACGTGACATTGAAGGGAAAGTATTGAAGTCTAAGGCAAGGTTTGTTGCAAAAGGAGTTCCTACAAACTTCAGGCGTTGACTACCATAAAACATTTAGTCCAGTAATTAAGGCCTCCACTCTAAGAATAATTATGTCACTTGTTGTCTCAAAGGGTTGGAGTGTTAGACAAGTTGATATTAACAATGCCTTCTTGAATGGAAAGCTAAATGAAGTATTGTTTATGAAACAGCCAGAAGATTTCATTGACAAAGCCAAACCAACTTTTGTATGCAGACTTGAAAAGTCTCTCTATGAACTCAAACAAGCCCCTAGAGCGTGGTATGAAAGCTCAAAAGGAGCACTCCTAGACTAGAAGTTTACCAAATCCAAAGCAGACAGCTCTTTGTTCTTTTATATGAATCAGAGGCAAGTAATTTTCTGCTTGGTGTATGTTGATGATATAGTAATCACTGAAAATGATCACAAAGTGCTGCAAAGCTTTATTGACAAACTAAACACACAATTCGCACTAAAAGGACATGGGTGAACTGCATCAGTTCTTAGGGATTGAAGTAAGGAGGTATGAATCAGGAATGTGTCTCACTCAGGTTAAGTACATAAAAGACTTGCTAAAAAAGTTTAATTTTGAGTACTTTAAACCTTGTGCAACACCTATGATAGTTGGCAAATGCATCTCCAAAAACGAAGGTGAGAAAATGGCAGATCCCTTCTTATACATAAGTGTAATAGGTGGACTTCAGTACCTAACATATACTTGGCTTGATATAAGTTTTGCAATAAATAAGTTGAGTCAATTTCTACAAACTCCTTCAGATATTCATTGGAAGGCAATAAAGAGGATTTTCAGGTATCTAAAGGATACAATTGAACAAGGTCTATGGATCCAAATGAGTGACAGAATGAACATCACATGGTTGCTGATGCTGATTGGGCATCGTGGCCTGATGAGAGAAGGTCAACAACCAGCTACTGTGTCTATCTAGGAGATACCTTGGTGGCCTGGTCTTCAAATAAACAACAGATGGTGGCAAAGTTAATTTCTGAATCAGAGTACAAAGCACTCACACAAGCCTCAGCTGAGATAACTTGGGTTGAATCGTTGCTTAAAGAAATCAAACTACAACCTTCTTCACCTCCTATTTTGTGGCGTGTTAATCTAAGTGCCAGTGCATTAGCTTCTAATCCAGTTTATCATGCTCGAACTAAACACATTGAACTAGATATACATTTTGTTAGAGATAAAGTTATTGAAGGAAAGTTAAAGATACAATACATTCCATCATCAGATCAAATCGCATATTTGTTAACCAAACTACTTGCTCATTCCAGATTCTTGTTTCTCAAGGACAAGCTTGGAGTTAATGAATAAACTCCAGCTTGAGGGAAGATGTTAAAATGTATACAGGTAGCTATACATTTAGCTAGTTCACGTACTCCAGTGTAGGCATGTGTACTGGAATATTCATGCTTCAGGTTGTGATCTGATATTGTGCACTTATAGGACCACAATTGATTCTTGTAACCATATTGATTCTTCAAGCGTACATCACGTTCCTTTTACTTGTTCACCACTCCAGCACTTTGTATATATTAGTAGCCATTGTACTTTGTAATATATATCCAATTAATCCCTTCTTCTCCATCTGCTCATCAGTTCTCAATTCAGTTCTCCATATGCAACCCCCAACCTTAGCCAAAACCTGAGGTTGCTTTACTTCAAGAGAATACCATCACAGCCCTTAATAGAGGTCCAAAAACCCTCAAAACATATCCCCAAACAAAATGGCCTCACTCTAGTCGTAGACCAAATGAAACTACAACTAAACATATACCCTACACTGAACCAAACCCAAAGAACTCCACCAACCTTCTGAAATTCAAAGCTATCACTCCCTCTGACTTCCAGACAAAAAAATAATTAGGATTATGTTATAAATGAAATGAGAAGTATACTAGGGGTCATGTGTACAAAAAATAAGATGCTCAATTTCATATTGGTAGATGAAGAGATAGAAGGGGAGTGAGATGAGCCTCCAGGGTAGGAAGAAGATCATAGGGAAAAAAGGAAACTATAGGAGATGATGTAAATCTCCATCTATGCATTGAGGCAGCAACAAAGCAAAAACCATCAGACTACCAGAGATGATAAAAAAGAGAGAAGTATCGATATTAATTGATAGTGGGAGTACCCACAATTTCATTGATAAAACCTTGGTAAAAAATATCAACTGCTAGATGCAACTAGCAAAACCTACTTTTGTTACTGTGGTAGGAGCTGAAAAACTCATTAGTAATTCAGTTTGTATTCCTCTGATTTGGAAGATGCAAGTCCTGAAGTCTCAATACCTACTAAGAGTATTGAAATTAGAAGGCAGTGATATGGTTTTGGAGGTGGATTGGTTGAGTCAGTTCAGTCCTGTGTTATTTGATTTTCTAAGAGACATCATTACCTTTACTTGTAAAGGTACAGAGATGGAACTCCAGAGTGAAGCCATTAAAAAGGAATTCCAAATGAAGATTGATACTGGAGAGGACTATTGGTTCAAGAACCAAGCATATAGAGTGGTGGCACAAATCACAGCATCAATGAAAAGGAAAGAGAGGTCATCCATGCTGAACTTAAGGATGTTGTAGATCAAATTTCCCATGGTCTTCCTAGGACCTAAAGGATTATCACCTTCTAGGTTCAATGACCACCATATCCCATTGAAAGAAGGAGCTCAGCCCTTTAAAATCAGGTCCTACATGTGCCCTTACATTTAGAAAGCAGAGATTGAAATGATGGTTGGGAGATGAGAGAAAGTGGGATAGTACAACCAAACAATAGCCCTTATGCCTCACCTGTGTTATTGGTCAAGAAGAAAGATTGGACCTGGAGATTTTGTGTTGACTATAGGCAGTTGAACACCCTCACAGTCAATGACAAGTATCATATGCACTTGATTGACGCACTGGATGAACTAAAATGTGTAAAGTTGTTTACAAAATTGATCTAAGGGCTGGATATCATCAAATTAGGGTAGCTAAAGAAGATGTCCACAAGATAGCTTTTAAAATCCATGGGGGTCTTTTTGAATTCAGGGTCATGCCATTTGGGCTTACAAATGCCCTTGGCACTTTTCAATACCTAATGAATTAGGCATTTGAGCAGCATCTTAGGAAGTTTATCTTAGTTTTTTTTTAATGATATACTAGTATATAGCCCCCACTAGAAGACTCATTGTAAAGATGTTGTTGTATTGGAACTTTTAAAGTAATACCAATTATATGCTAAGGGGAGCAAGTGCCCTTTTGGCTAATCTAGCATAGAGTACATAGGCCACATTATATCTGCAAATGGAGTGTCATAGATCCCAATAAGATAGTGGCAATGCAAGAATGGCCTAAGCCATCCAATGTTAGACAGTTGAGGAGATTTCTTGGCTTAACTGGGTATTACAGAAGGTTCGTAAAGGGTTATGTAGCTATAGCCAAGCCACTAACCGAACTACTAAAGAAGGAGAATTTCCATTGGGGGGAGGCTGCTGAATCAACTTTTTAGAAATTAAAGGATGCTATGAGTGCTACCCTAGTACAGGCTTTACCAAATTTCTCTATCCCATTCATTATAGAAACGAATGCATGCTATGGGGGATTAAGAGCAATGATGATGTAGAATAAGAGGCCAATAACCTACCTAAGCAAGGGAAGAAACAACAGAGTTTTGGGGTTATCAATCTATGAGAATGAAATGCTAGCTCTAGTAACTGCGATTAGGAGAGGCACTATTTAGAGGGTCGCCACTTTATCAATAAGACAGATCATCAGTCACTCAAGTACTTATTTGAGCAAAGGATCACTACTCCATTATAGCAGAGCTGGTTATCTAAACTCTTGGGACTGAGTTATGAAATACATTATAAGAAGGGTATTGATAACAAGGTGGTAGATGCCTTGTCCAAGAAAGAAGAAAATGGGTTGAATGCTTGGCAATCATTGAAGTCACTCCAGTGTGGTTGAAGAAGTAATAGCTAGCTATGAAGGAGATAAAGAAGTAGAAGGTAAAATTATTGTTGTGCTACCCATTAAAGACAGAACTAGATTACCAGTCCTTGCATGGACTTCTCAAATACAAGTTAAAGATGTATATTGGTACTGTGGAAGGAGTAAGGAAAAAACTGATTGCAGCCATTCACTCATCTCAGGAAAGGAAAACTCAGGAATACAGGCAAGTATATATAGGGCTAAGCACTTCTTCTAGTCAGGAATGAATTGAGATATTAAGCACGAGGTCTTGGAGTGTGACACATATCAAAGGTGTAAAGGGGGACGTGTGACTTACCCAAAATTACTTCAACCCCTACCAACGCCGAAATATGCTCACTTGTTAACACTTCCAAGTCATTGCCAAGTTATTCCTAGATAACATCTACAAATTGCATGGAATGCCTCAAAGCATTGTCATTGACAGAGATAAGATATTTACAAGTGAGTTTTGACAGACATTGTTCAAACACCTAGGCGTCAAACTGCAGTTGAGCACGACCTACCACCCATAAACTGACGGGCAAATAGAAATACTTAAACAATGCCTTGAAATGTACTTAAAATGTATTGTTTACAAGTAGCCAAAACAATGGATTACGTGGAATAGCCTAGCTGAATGGTGGTACAACACTACCATGCACACCTCTATTAGAATGATACCTTTTGAAGCCCTATATGGTATCAAATCCCCACAACTAGCCTTAGGACCCTATCA
>CAIGRR010114339.1:0-13624 GCA_903798365.1 Fraxinus sp. 1973-6204 | reverse complement strand
CGCAGACGGGAACCGACGATGCCCCCACGAACGGCAACCTCTTCTGACCGCTTCTGACCAACCAACGACACTAGAGCCGCAGACGGGAACTCCAATCGGCGACGGGAGCCCAACGAATATGGCCACAGGTTCGAAGAATAAAACCCTAAGGCTCTGATACCATGTGAATCGAAAGAATTCACTTCATTCCATTAATATGAGAAACGGTACATATATATACAAGAGTTAGGAAACTATTTAAGGAAATATACAAATTAGGAAAACCTAGATTTCACGCTAATTAGGAAATTAATACAACCTTTAACAATAAAATAAATAAAAAATAGAAAAACAATTAAAGCCTAGTTGGTGTCCAACTCCATCACTAGTCCTATGGCTCTTACCTGTAAAACAAGCATATCATCTTCACTTTCAATTTTCACAACAACCTTAACCTGCCCACACATCTCCCACCTGCATGGAAGCAGATCGAAAGAACTTAGTCGATAAACATTAAATAACAACTCAGGTGGGTACCAATAAATTAAATTGTCGTAGTAAAAAAGTACCTGTTTAAAGATTTCGGTGCTCGGTTTACGAGTTTCTTGTAAAGACCCAAAGTTGCATGACTATCAATCATCAAAAATTGATTGACTTGAAGTCAGAACAAGTAAATTTATGTACTGAATAACTTGTAAATTGGAGAGCTACGTGTATTATTTTATTGGAATAGTTAGACCAAAATTACAACTCATAAGATTAGTGCAATTGTGGTGTACAAAACTATGACTTCAAGGAACAGAATTAAAGAGTGGACCCATTTAGAAAAATCCATCAAACTTTTCAACAATAAAATATCTAGTTTTTCCTCCCATTAAAGAATATAATAGAGTCAACAAACAATGCAAGTATAATAGAGTCAACAAACAAATCAATCTGCGAGCATCCATGATGGGGGCTCTAACGGACTGGGCTTTCAAATTTTTTAACTTTAAATTTCTTTGAGATTTCACAGTATCAGTGTTAGAGAGCAACAAATGAAGCAGCATAACAGAACAAGTTTTATTCCTTTTTCTTCTTTTGGGAGATAGAATTAAAGGATAACTCGTATATGCAATAGTCAACCAAACCGAAGCCCACACTTATATTGGCAAGAGTTCAATTGAAACTGCCAGTCAGTTAGCCTCCAGCTCAACCTTAGCCTTTCACATCAAACCAAGGTTTCATTGGCTATGGAAGTTATCTTAAGTTTCAGATATACTCAACCAGTCTTCAGTAAAGTTTAAGACTTTATGTGGTAGTTTTGTTTCACTCATATGTTGAACTTGATTTTTGCTGTTCCACTTCAAGTCTTCAACTACAGAATTAGGCATTTTCCACTGAGTACCGCCAATCCTTTTTTTTTTCAGTGCGATAAATATTACATATTCTAGGTTCTTGTTTTTGTGCCAATTTAAATAGAACTAGCTGAGATTGAAAAAAAAATTAAAAAAATCCTACATAAATAAAAATAGTTTCCTTTTTCCAAGTGAATGAAAACATTGATGCCTCCAAGAAACTGGCAAATAACAATAAGAGCCCGTTTGGTAGAGATTAAAATAGGATTATAATTGAAAAACTAGCCATTATGGTTGACTTTTATTAGACGAGTGGGACGAATAACGACAATATTTTCAATTTTAATTGGTACCAAACGACTCTAAACAATGAACTGCAAGAGCAAACATTATCAGCTATTGAACAGTAGGTATTGAATACAAAAGGTGTCATTTCCGGCTGAGACTATGCTCATGTTGACAGTTACCTGCATTGTGCAGCAATCTTCCCTTTACCCATCTTTAAGTCATTTCTTACAACCAAAACCTGTTTACAATTATCCAATAAATAAGCTAAGTTATCCTCAAAATAATGTACTCAAAGATTGTTTTTCACAACACGTACAACGGTACAAGCATGCCTATATCTGCACACAAAGGGGGAGGGAAAAAGACATTACCATTTTAAAATCTTCAAGAATTTCAGCTAGTTTTTCGATCTCGAGGGGTAGTTTACCATTGTTCTTTGATTTGCCGTCAACGACTATTTCAGAGCCTTTAGACACTCGGGGCCGAAGAAAAATACGGGCAGAATGCCGGGCTCCGATGAAGTACCCCAGAGCAAGGCAGCCAGCCCCAAGTAACAAGGCACTGAACCAGGTCATGTCTATCATATCAAACCCCAAACAATCAATCTGCACTGGAGTCAAATACTAATACACAGTCAGTCAGGGATTATACCTAATTGAATTTGAACACAATTAATACGCGAAGTTTAACTAGTTGGAAAAAGAACCAATAATATTTTTGACGGAGCAGAAACTGCAAAAGCAGAGTAATCGATCGATCGGAAGGCGGGGATCAAGCCGCGACGGCGTCAGTACAACGTCGTTTGATATTCAGCGCGGGCCTGATGCGACCACGGGGACGAATGAGAACGGAAAGATGTGAGACTTTCAGTTTCCACGCTCTTATTAGGCGATTGGGAAAAAGAAATTTATTTTGAGTTAACGGCATTCTTCATTAATTATTGAACTTATAAGTCCATCACAGTGTGTACCCAATGAACTTGAAAATGTACCTAAAGAAAATTCTTTAGAGTGGTCACTCACTATATTTCACACGTTACATTTCATCGTTCACTCACTATATTTCATAAATTATTAAACTTTAAAATATTTTCCAGTGGTCAATGAATTCTAATACATTGCACTTCATCACTATATTTTTAGTCATTGAACTTATACATTCGTCACGATTTACTCGCCTAAAATTTAAAGCACTTTCGAGTGGTGACGAAACATTGTAGTGTTTTCAAGTAAAGTTAATTTTGTATAAGATTCGACTTCAATCAAGAAAATAAAATAAATATCAACTAGATAATAAGACGCTCAATCTAGGACGAGAATATTGATATTAGTCAAGAAGATATAATTTCTCTAGTCGTCAAAGCTATGTTCAAGAGGAAAGGATAATGCTAACTTTATATTGATATAAATCTTAATTTTAATCATAATCTTTCTTTACGTTTGAGAAAATAAAATAAAGAAATAATTGAGATCGTAAACCCAAATCAATAAAATATAAAATTATAACTCAAATAAGCGGGGACGTTTTTTATTTTTAATAAAACACACAAACCTATTGACTTCTCTCCGTTCTCTCTAGTTTATAACATTTTCAAATATCTTATTTTATTCCCTGTGTAGAAGATCATGTTGCATTAATGGCATCGATACTATGAAAAGATGTTATCATTTTAGTACTTTATGAAACTCGAAAATATAAACAAGTATATCACTAAACAGACACATTCGAACATATTAATCTCTTAATGATTGCATATATATAATTTCAAAAGCATCTAAATTTTCGACTCTTACCATTCAGTATAACAAATATAATAACACATAATAATTTCATCAACAACAATGAACTGTTCAACTTGACAAGAACTTTCTAAACACATAATACAATATTAACACAGGAAACTAGATTAGTTTAAAATATTATGAACAATCAAATATGCTTGCCAAAGTATAGTGATCAATCAAAAACACCTTGCATATGTGGATCGTCTCTCTTTCATTATTGGACATCTAACTTTGATGGGTGACAACTGTGAAATTTGCTAGTCAAGCTAGTTATTTCGTTAGAGACACGAAATCGAAAATGATTTCAATGAGTGACGTTCGATTCTTTGAGAAATTTAGTAATTAAAACTCGATATCTTACAATGTAGTGAGTAATCAAAGATGACAACCTAAAGTTAGTGATTATTCGAAGTTGGAATAATTAATTCAAAGTGTTATAACGAAGGACAATGCCATTCGTACACTATTTTTTGTACATAATTTTGGCTTTACAAGTATTGTCAACATTTTATTGGGTGAAAAAATTGTCCAAATTTTAAACTGTCGTAGAAAGGATAAAAAGATAATGATTTTATAATGAAACTCTTAAAAAAGCAAAAAAAAAAAAGAGACCTTTATTTTCCTCTTACACAAGTGAAATTTTTGTTCAATTCTACCTTACAGATTTAGCAGCAGCAGCGTAGTTGAGTTGATGACAGCCTGTGTGTGTATCTAATTCAGTGAATGGATATGGCCGGAAGACACCATTCCACCGCCCCCAAATCTCTCCGATCTCCGCTTCTTCTCTTCACACTTTCACTCCTAGCTTTCTCTATCCTCTTCTACATTTTCTCCCCTTCCCCTAAACTTCCACGCATGATCCACTCCACTCTAAACCCTAATGTCGATTATTCCTTCGTATCCTCCCTCGAGAAATTCCTAATCAACTCCAAATCTCATCCTACACTTCCCGATGATACGGTGACTGCTACAGTGACCCAACAGGATGCTGAAAAACTGGATGATTTGATTTCACGAAAGCAGACCGGGAGGCTCTATGATGATTCGTTTTATCCCCTTTCTTCACCTATTAGGGTTTATGTTTATAATATGCCATCGAAATTTACTTATGATTTGCTGTGGCTGTTTCGAAATACCTATAAAGAGACGAATAATCTGACTTCCAATGGCAGCCCTGTTCACCGACTAATCGAACAAGTAATACATTAGTTTTAATTCCGATTTTTTTTAATGATTTCGGGTGAGTTTTTTTATTTATGTGGATGATTGTTGGTAATTTTTTGTTGTAGCATTCAATTGATTACTGGTTATGGGCGGATTTGATAGCACCCGAGTCTGAGAGGTTGTTGAAGAACGTGGTTAGAGTTCACAAGCAGGAGGAAGCTGACTTATTTTACATTCCATTTTTCACTACGATTAGCTTCTTCTTGCTGGAGAAACAACAATGCAAGGCGCTTTATAGGGTGTGAGTGCGTTCCCATAATACTTACGCTTAGTCATTCCTCTTGCTAATTTGCATGATTATAAATCTTGCAATTATTAAACTAACAATGGAAACCCTTACTGAATTACTGTAAAGGAGATCTAGAATATTAGAAGACTCTCTCAGTTAGTGAGTTTGTGCATTTTAGTGGTTTTATCCCTTGCAATTGATTATTAAAGTTGTCAATTGGAAACTTCCACTTCTCAGCAAAAATTATTCGATGATATCCTGTACTGGTATATAACTTTCTGTCAGGTGCTTAATCTCCCATTCAAATTGAAGCAATGTAAGGGTAATTTCTAAAGTTGCTATATGCGTTGGCTAATTGGCTGCTACAGGTAGCCATGAACTCTCCTCTTAATACAATCTGAAATATACTATGTCACAGGAAGCTAAGCTACCTATAATCTTTATGAAGGTTCTGTTTTGAATGTAAATAATCCATCTTCTGTTGGTGTTCTTTTTAATGTCGTTAAGTTATGCATGCCTAAAATCCAACATGCCTTGTCATTGTTTGAAGTCTATATTTTTCGCATGATGAGATCCAAAAGGATGCTGAGAGTGTGTCGACTATGTAGTGATGACTTTCTTTCAGGACTATATAGTGTCTGTAGGTGCTAATTATTTGTTTGCGTGAAGATCAATATCACTAGTTATCTATTTATAAATGTATAATATGATGATGCCAAATATCTTAAATTTTAGACTCTAAATCAAGATACTAGATTCTCTGATAAGGACCGAAAACGGATTCTGTGTCTGAGGTCTCTACTATCCTGTGACATTGTTGAATATATCTACCTCAACACTTCTCTTAAAACTTGCTAAAAGAAGAACCTGTTTTATCTCTCTAATCAAGCAATTGCAGTAACATTCTTAAGTCCAGATTTGTCCTAATCATACAGCTGGAAGAAATATCTTACAATTTGTTAAATGTAGGAAGCCCTGAAGTGGGTCACAGACCAGCCCGCATGGAAGCGGTCTGAGGGCAGAGATCACATACTTCCAGTTCACCACCCTTGGTCATTTAAATCTGTTCGCAAATTTATGAAGAATGCAATTTGGCTCCTTCCAGATATGGACTCAACAGGAAACTGGTGAGTGTTGGACTCAAGAGTTATGAGTAGTATACTAAATTTATGAATTTATAGCTGCTGATATGTAACTGTTTTTGGCTTTTAAGGTACAAGCCTGGACAAGTTTACCTTGAAAAAGACTTAATACTTCCATATGTTGCAAATGTTGATTTGTGTGATTCAAAGTGCGTTTTGGATTCAAAGAGAAACATATTGCTATTTTTTCGTGGGAGGCTGAAACGAAATGCTGTAAGATTTTGTCCCTTGAATCAAGAAAAAAGGTTTTTAAGCCTTTTTAGATGGTTCTAATTTTCCTGCTAAAAGCCCTTCTATATTGATTTAGATGGGGGCAACAAAGGATGTGACAGGGTGGGTTGGGTTGTGGGAGCAGTGAGGCTGTTATATTGAAGTGCCTAGCAATCTAATTGATTGGGATTTGGGACTGGGAATGTATTTATTTCATTTCCTATCTTTGTCAGTCAACTGCTTTGAATTTCATTTTTATGCTTCCAGGGTGGGAAAATCCGTGCTAAACTTGTGACAGAACTTAGTAGCGCTGGGGATGTGGTTATAGCGGAGGGGAGTGCTGGAGAGGAAGGAAAAGCAGCAGCTCAAAGTGGCATGAGAAAGTAATTTTTGAATTGTATGCCTAATGATGTTTTAGCATCATAGTCAATAAAAATAGTTTTTTTTTTTTCTGATCTATGTAGTTGCTTCATTGGTGTGCAGGTCTGTATTTTGCCTTAATCCGGCTGGTGACACCCCTTCATCTGCTAGATTGTTTGATGCAATCGTGAGTGGGTGCATTCCTGTTGTAATTAGTGATGAACTGGAGCTTCCTTTTGAGGGAATACTCGACTATCGGAAGGTATGCATGTATTGGTCAAGGTTTGGCTATTCAAATTTTCAATGCATCTCCCACACTAATGACATGAGTTGATGAATTGGAAGAGAAAGGGTAGGCATAGGATGTTCATAATATAAAATTTCAGTTCTTCGATTCAGTATTTGAAAGATATATTAGGATTTCAGAAGTTGATTGAAGAAATTAATTAGATGGCCGTGAGAAGATTTCCCCCACATGAATATAACATCTTTGTTTAACCAGCAGCTTTGTTATAGAACTGTAACTTACACGTTTCTATATTAATAAGATTCTTCATAAGGCTTTTGTTTGGTGATAGAGGCTATTGTTTTACTTGCAGATAGCTTTATTTGTTTCTTCTGACGATGCGTTGCAGCCAGGATGGCTCTTGACATTTCTGCGAAGTGTTAGTCCTGCTCAAATTAGAGAGATGCAATTGAATTTAGTCAAGGTATTTGCATCTCCAATTTGTTAAAGATAGCTAATTTCACTCCCCATACTTCAACTTATCAGTCATGTTGGAATTTAGGGCTGCAGTGATTTCTTCTTACACCATTTATAATATATAAATCAAAATTCCAATTCTCGGACACCATGTGTTCAGCAAGTTTGATTCATTTTTGAATGCTGGGTCTAAGTTGGTAAACAATGTGAAACTGAATTGAGTTTACATGTTCTTATATTGCAGTACTCTAGACATTTCTTGTATTCTCATCCAGCTCAACCAATGGGGCCGGAGGACTTGGTTTGGAGAATGGTGTGTTACTCTATCTATATTTAATCTTAATATGCTGCCATCATTACCTAGTGCTCTTGTTGCTTCAATCTGTAAAATTTGTGTACAAGTGAAGTATGAGGAGTTGGTTTTTGATGCAGTTGACAGTACCATTGTTGGATGCTAAACATTTTAATGTGTGAATTTGATTGGTAGGACTGATGACTTGGTGTTGGCTCCTTGTATTAGAGTAGAATATACTAGATGGACCCCTCTTATGGGTGTCTTTTTTAAGTTCTAGACTAGATTCTCCCCCCCTATTTTGGAGGGATGGATGGGCAGTTACTTTATGTAATAGAAGGGATAAATTTTGTGTACCCTAGATTTAGACAATTAGTATTGACCACTGTTAGAAAGGTATCAATGTGATTCTGAATGTTTATACTTACATATTGAGTTTTCTTAATTAATAAGCGAGGAATAGAGATAAAGTATGGATATATAATATAGTATCTTTCTTCCTCATTTATTTCTCAAAAACATGCAGCAGGCATCGCAAACATCAAGAATCGTGAAAATTGGAAATTTTGATACTATGAGTTTCGATTCCTTGAGTGCTTTTTATCATGTTGGTGTTTCAATTTCCGAGATGTGAAATGAAAGTTTTCTAGGCAGGCTTCTAAGTTCAAAACTAATAATTGTGATTTCTGGTGGTGTGAACAGATGGCCGGTAAGTTGGTGAACGTGAAGCTTCATGTACGGAGATCGCAGCGTGTGGTGAAAGAATCAAGAAGCCTGTGCACTTGTGATTGTAGACGTCCCAATAGTACAAATCCACCTCTCTTTTCTTAATTGATTATTGCAGCCAGCTGCTTCTTGTTTTCCCTATACAGTTTTCACTTCTTGTAACGTGCATCTCTATTCTTGGAATAATCTAGTGTACGACCCACCATTTGGCTAAAATGTTCTGTATAACGTCACTTTAGAGGTGGAAATTTGATCTTAATTCTTTTCATGTAATCAAATTTTGTCCCATTTCATCTCCAGATATGATTCAACTGTTACAAACTCATCCGCAATAGCATATTGAAATATATTTTAATCTTCAGTAAGTGATGAGGTATTGATTCGATTTAACTAGCTAGATGTTAATGTATCCATCTCAAATAGTATTTGTTTGGGGAAAATCGGTCATCCTAATCTGTTGATGGATGTTTATTTGCTTGGGAGAAAAAGAAAGAAAATGATTTGGGATGTGAGGAGGGACACCAAGAAGCCCGTGAATCATAACTTTCTTTCACCTGGGCAGCAGCATTTTTCCCATATCGGTATATGCTTGTAGTTAAGAAAGTCACCATTTCAACTAAATTTAGTTAATGTTTTGTTTTGTCTTATGATAATTTTCAATACGATATCTTGCCCAGCAATGTTCAGGTAAGTCACCAACTCGAGGAAGACTCAGCATCTTGCGTGATGAATGCAAAGTATGTGCAACCAGGTCGAATGGATGATGATTGAAGCCTGCGCCAACAGATTGCCTCGAGCAAAGCTTGATTTTCTCATGCCATACCAGATATTGTACAAGAAATCTGACTTTCGTATTTGGATGCCATCGCTTGTGCTTTGTCATAGCATTACGGGACTGACTACAGTATCATGTCACACACTCCCAAATGTATAGCACAATTACGGAAAAGTCGCAGTGACACAACACAAGCGTCCAATTCACTTCAAATTAAAATCTCAGACGCCATTATTGACTTGACCAAAATCTCAGACACTAATCGTAACTGGCTTGAGCACAAGAGTTCAACCAAAGCATCCATTTCCACACGTTCCAACAGCAAACTTGTAATTCTCTGCTTCAAGAAAATTTACAGGTTTTGGGTCCGTCACTTGACGAATTTCTAATAAATTCCCAAACACTAAAGTAATCCTTAAAATAACAACCTTTAATATAAACAACAAATTCATGACGAATTTCTAATAAATTCCCAAACACTAAAGTAATCCTTAAAATAACAACCTTTAATATAAACAACAAATTCATCTCAAAGATTACTTTGAAACTGTAAAATAAGCAAATACTGAAAATGTATTGAAACTATTGAATTATAACCACTGAACCAAAATTCGAATTAACCTGTTACCAAGATTGTATTGCTCGGAATTTTATCGCCAAGCCAAATATATATATAATTGCAGAGCTGGAACCGAATGGGAAAAATGCAACATTATTGAGTCGATCGCTCTCATCAATACAAGGTGCCATAATCCAAAACATAACAAAAGTAACATAGCAGACCCAAATCCTGAAATACATAATTGTTCTATAAAAAAATGAAACAAAAATGATTTCTGCACAACCTGCAATATTGTATATATTAGACCTATTTTAAATTGCTGATAGCCACCTGGTGAGGCCATTTCAACAGTCAGTTTAAACATTCCTCAATTACAATGTCACAAGCTGTATTCCCTAAATTAGGATCTAATTACTCTACACCCCACAAATGTTTCCTTGAGCAGCAAATCCATGGTGGCTGGGCGTGGCGCCTCCACTGGTCATCACTTCAAATAAGACAACAATTTGGGCACGTGATAAAATACAATTGGGAGACAATTTCAAATCAGACCTTGATATTATTTAGGGAGTGAACTCTAAGTGACCAACCCTTGTTTAAAGTTAAAATCCCTGATACNTTTCAAATCAGACCTTGATATTATTTAGGGAGTGAACTCTAAGTGACCAACCCTTGTTTAAAGTTAAAATCCCTGATACCAGTTTATGCAGAAAGATTTTCCAACATTCATGAGTCCACCATCCCATCTTGTATCTCATTGGGTGCAATTAGGCCTGGAATGGAAAGCATACGTTGTCGCTCCCTTTCTCGCTGAGCAGCAGCTTCCTCCGCATAGAGATCTTTGTTGTCCTGCACCATAGTTTTATAATTGAAATAAGATTCGCGACATGCCGATTGAGCAAGATCAAAAGACCATATAAAGTTCATGTAAAAACGCTAATGGCATGTTTTGTATAGATTGCATAGTACTCAACAATATCAGAAAAGAGAGAAGTATCTAAAATCAAACTTCTCCCTGATATCAGGAGATACATCTGCAAGCAGTATTAGTTATTTTCGAATTTCTTAATCAAAATTCATCATAAATGAGTCTCAACCATAAACTATACATTTTCATCCAAGATGAACAAAAGGCACAAGTCTTCAAGGCCTTTATAAACATAAAAAAGATGCATGCAGAACCCTATTCAGATTTTTCTTTCACGATTATCATGGACTTCTCAACTGTAACCCAAGAGATTGTACTGATAAAGGAAGAGAATCGAAAAGAAAAANGGTTGCCACGCCAAGATACGGGTCGGATCATCTCTATACCTTATCCATTAGCTCAGAAACAAAAAGAGAAAAATCATCGCAGCCCCTTAGAAGAAAAGATAATTACAGAGCACTGAGAAACAAGCCCTTAACTTCCAAGCTTAGCCAAGTAATTATAGCCAGGAAAGTAAAATGAATCATCAAAAAGTTGAACACTCCATCAAGGAAAACCAAAGGCAGAATTCATCCAAAGGTTTTATAAATGTAAAAACAAGTTGCGACCATGAACTGAAGTGTCCGCACTTGTCCTTTATTTTGAAAAGTATCACTTGAAAAAATTGCAGGAGGAAAAAGGCAAAAAGAAAAACATTCCATCACCTGAAAGATCCCAAAAAGGTTGGGGGTTGGGGAGGAGTAAAACAAATGGAAGAAAACATCTACAAAAAGTAGAATATAGGGTACTGAAGAAAACAGAAGCATCTTTGACAGAAGGATACGTAAACAGAAGCCATGACAACCAATGCTTTGTAACTGAGAAACACTTCACCTGGGCTGAAAATTCTTTTGATTGCACCAGAAAATCTCGTATGTGATTCTTGAAAGTTGAAAGGTCAGTTCGTGACTCAAAGAGTCCAATCACAAATTGGGTTACCTGAAAAGATCCATTCAGTCAGTAATAATTAATGCCTTGGCACATATTGCTTGTATATAAACAATGCTTCAGAAATTTTAACTTCTATACCTCGGTTGTTATCATATTGGGGAAGGAAGTACTCAAAAGTTTGATGGTGTATTCACGGACAAAAACACCATTATTCGGATAAGTAACTGTTGAGACATCCCATAAAGGCTCACTCAAGGCACCAGATTCCACCTATAATGGATTCATTACGATTGCAATTAGCATGCTTCAAGGCAAAAGACAACATAAAGGTGAGACGAAACATGAGTATGCATATTACCAGGCAAAATAAGAGCTGCAGCACCAGTACATGCAATTTGAATCCAGGCTTGTGAAAGGTGTCCGTCAAAACAGCAAAAATTTCTTGCTCAATTGTCAAAAAATAACTCCGGTAGAACTGATTACAGAACTCAGAAGCCTGCAAAGTACCCACAGCAACAGTTATGCTGCCTTTAGCATAAATTATTTATACAACACAAAACATACAGAAACACATACCTGAAAGTTCTTCAGCATCGCCAATAGAAGGTTTAGTCCAGTTTCCGCAACATTTCGCTCAGTGTGCCGGAAAGCCCAAATGATAGAATCCATCACAAGCTTTAATTGCTGATGCAAGCCACCAAAAACAAGAATAAAGCACATTGTCATAAAATTGTTGTGGAAGAATATTTATAATAAATTGAACTTAAGCTCAATCCCATAATGCTAACCACCATAAAATCATAAAGGAATTATCACAGTTTGAAGCTTAATACAAACCTCACTGGACAATCGAACCAAAGAAGGAAAACAATGAGCAGCAATAGCACGAAGTAGTGAAAAGAACTTGAGCCGATGCTCAGGATAATCTTCAAAGTTCTTTGTAATCATCTGTAACCAGTGGTGAAGTCAAAACAGAAAAAAAATTATGATGTAGGCATTATAAAATGAAATCAGTACGAGATATATTCTATTAATATACACCACACAAGCATGGAGTAAACTATATCGGCAAGGTGATTACGACACAACAAGTCTACCAAGTTACATTAGGATGAACCAGACCTCAACCTTCAACCAATATATTTTTGTAACTCTGACAATGGTTTGGTTTCTCAACGTATTATTTTCTTTCTTTTGATTTATACATAAATTCAACCAGATAACTCATAGAATTGATTTGTAAGTTCTTATTTATAAAAGTATGGCGGCCAAACAAGAAAGTGGTGGAGCTCAGGAAAAAGGAAGAGAGAAAATGGGAAACAATGGCTAACAAGAAAATGTGAAACCAAGGCAACCAAAAACCACCCACAGGAGACGCCGAGCCCACGACTGCTGACCACAACCCGGAGCATCTGTAGTCTGTAGATGGATTTGGTTTGTTTTTGAAAGCATCACAAAAAGCTTATTGTGGCTCTAATTTCCCACTCACTTTGAGGCCATAATGAACTATGCAACTAGGCATTTGGCAGAGGCCAACAGAGAATAAATATTAAATAGTAAACCGTCAAGAACTTGAGACGGTAGTTGGGGTTCTGGGCTTTTTGATAGAGCGGCGAAGTGGAAAATCGCATAAGTAATGGTAGACAGCAATAAGGATCCATTGCTCACGGCAGAGGCGGCTGCTCAGCTACACAAGGGCATAAATTTGGTGATCTCCCGATGGTCCGCTCTTCGAATGGCCGTTGAGAATGAGTGAGGCGGTCGTGATTCTGCCCAGAAATCCCACCAACTCGCTCAAATTCTTTTTCACGCCCTCACTCAATACATTGATGCTTTAGAGGATATGCTTGATGAATTCATGCTGTCTCTCAACACCAAGATAGGGGATGGCAGCATTAAGGAGATAGCAGAAAAGTTGAAGGTTATGCATGAAGAACGTGCAGAAGGTAACTTTATCACAATTAAAGCCTAAACGAAACAAATGCTCCAAATGTATCTTATATCAGACAGGCTCGTAGCGACAATGAAGATGATAGTGATGACGACAGTCATGATGGTGATTCACAAGGTGATATTTCAACAGAAATGAGAGTTAATGCTCCTGATTCAAGTTTGAATGAAGAGGACGTGATGGTTGATGAGCCTAGCCCCCAGG
>CAIGRR010114318.1:0-10188 GCA_903798365.1 Fraxinus sp. 1973-6204 | reverse complement strand
CCCATACCCATGTCGTGTCGTGTTCGACACGGGTACTTCATCCATTTCGAAGATTCCGAGCATCATAGATAAAGTATACAAAAAACTGATAGGAAAAAGAAACTAACTAGTTTGTAAATCTAACCAAACCTGTATATTCTTCACATCATCTTTTTCATCTGTAGTATTTTTGTCATCGGATGATTCTACAGCTATCGAACTACCAGCCATCTTTGCCTCTTGCTTGGTCTCTCCACGCTGCTCATATGAAAGTTTCATTCCTTGCTTTATCATCCAAGGAGGTAAAACTTTCATAGGTGCATTTCCATTCTCCGATTTAATGTTCTCTCCTTTTCCATCAATACCAGAGAAAGCAACTTCAACCTGCCAAAACAAGATTCGGGTGTTCATATCCACAGATGGCAGAAATTTCTTTCATGCCAATAATAGTTTCTTACAATCACATATATGAGAAAATGCTTCCATAATAACCTATTAGTAGCCTATAATAAGAAACTGTCCACATGAAGAATAATCAGAAAATGTACTACAAATCCATGTCATTCTTATTTCAAAGAAAAACAAAGCCAACCCTTATGATAATGAGAACGATACGGCTATTTTTACCATCCTTTAGTTTAGAAAAGGTGAATCATATACAATGGTGATAATAATTCCATCCAAACCTCAGGCACAAGTATTATACCTTTCAGCTAATTATTAAATTTTATAATATAAAGAAACACACTTTTCATGCTTCAAGTAATTGCTTTCAATGTCAGGGGATCAGCCGTCATAACCCAATAATAGTACCAATAACACACTCCTAAACCTCAGACATGACATAATCAGACTTACAGAATCTAAACAGATCAGGAACATATTTCTCTCAAGACTTTTGCAGGAAATTATAATTAACATGAATGCATGAATTGAAATATTCATGCAGGTAAGTGCATTTTGATGATTATGTATATCAAAATTCAAAGAACGGTGCCCAAAATCTACTTTTCAAGAACATCAAAATTATACAATAAAGAGGCACGAACTCCGTTCCTCGCCCAAAAATTGACAATAGCCAATACCATTCTTAGGTGAATATTTGGTGTCCTATACTTCCAATAGACAACCAACTATATTATTTATTAAATTACATTCTAATGTAATTGCACTCGTGCATCTCTAATTCATGGCGTTGTAAAAGGATGATTTGCACCCTTGTCCTTAGTGAACAAAAAAACATGAGCTGTATGAGATATGATTTCCACCCTTGCGCCGCAGGTATCACAGTAGATGAGGAAGCAAGATCACCTAAGGCAATCTTGGGTACACCATTTAATGTAATGATGTTTGGCCATTATAATAGGCATGGCATAAGCGTAAGCATAGCAATAGGTGAAGAGGAGCAAGAAAATGATTGCAAGACAGATTTTAACCCTATTGGATGCTTATATTCTCTTCCATAAAAGGATAAGAATTTTTTATGATGCCATGAGATGTGTTCCATGAGAGTCAAGTTCATATTCATTTTAGACCAAGTGCATTGTCTTCAAATATGGAACCTTTAGCTTTGCATTATGCATTACGAGCACAGAAGAAATTCCATAGTCCCGTTGTAGATGATCAAGAACTCCCAAGGTTTGAAGCACTGGATACATGAAAATATATCTGTCAAGGCTGTGATTTGGACGTCAACTGTTGTAGTTTGAGAATCATGTTTTGAGTTGTATATTTAGACTGTAAGCTTATAATGTTGTAAAATATTTTTGTCATGTTTAAGCTAACATACATTCCGGAGCTTTTTATTATCAGAGAGTTATTTTCATTTATAAATCTAACTCAGTTCGGGAAATATAGGTTATATGTCTCCACACCTCTCGGTTATACGGAAGTTATTTCATGTATTTCTATTACACTTTCTTTAATTAGATAGTATGATTTCGTTTGGGTTTCATTTCATTTTACTTCAATTTTATTTTTAAAACCAAACATGAAATTTAACCACACATTTCGAAGGACCACAAGTACTACACTTATCCACCATTCATTTCTAGAATTTCTTGAAAGTACAAGTTTAGCAAAAGAAAATGAAGCAGAAACAAAGGCTATGATTAGTGGGCATGACATGGACATCAACATAAGTATCCCACGCTCCATTTCCAACTCTAACCTGCTTTGTCCGAGTAAGGGAAAATAAAAACAAGTATAATATAAGAAATTGGTAATTTTGCAAGTAAAAGGGGAAAAGGCTGAGGAGCTAGTCACCTTTGTCTCTCCAACATAGGGCATAGGCGTTCCACCAAATCCAAGACCTTGTGAAGATTTAGAAGGATCATTCCCATGATCTCCATTAGCTGCTCGACCAGCAGCATTCTGAAGTTCCCAAGCTTGAAGGCTTCCAAATTCAGGAACAGTCAAGTCCTTCACTCTTCCAAGTTGATCTATCAATGGTTTCAATTGTTCCTGTACTCCATTAAAAAAATTGATTCAAAGGAAGGCATGGAAAGCACAAAATCCACACGATGCATTTGTAAAATAAAGGAAGAGATTGAAATGGTATTCAACGATCAATAGAGAAATTGTACAACCTTAGTGAACGAATTATCGCAAACAGATGCTTCATATTAGTAATGTCTAATGAAGCTGGTCGTGACTCAGATGGTTTACGACAACAGCATTTTGACTAGTTCAGAGTAGCCCAAGTAGTAAGCAAAAAGGCATCTCCAGAATCCATTTGGCTACACTAGGCCATTATCACATGCTATTGAAGAACTAGAGCATGAAACCCGAGAATTCCACTCATTATAAATAGCCTAGTCATTCCATGGTTCCCATTTATTCATCCTCTCACAGGCTGACCTATCCTCACTTTATCATCAAAAGGACATTCAAGTGCTGACATACATCCATCTTCACAACAGGGCACTAGTTAAACTGATTAGACATGACCAAGCTGCATGCATAAAATTTATTCCAAAATGGTCTTCATTTGGCTTTCCATTTGAGAAACTAATTCGAAAGCACAAATGGAGTAAATACTAATACAAACTTGAATGAAACCAATATTTGAATAAAGGCATTGGAAAATTAGGAAAAATGACCTGACAATGAACTGAGCTTTACTGAGCACAAACTATGAGAACACCGCAAGTTTATAGCTACAAATGAAATAAAAATATGTATTATGCAACCACGAGAGGTTTTAAGAAAATTCAGAATACCAGATACCTGCTCACACTCAGATGGGTTACCAAATAAAAGAACAGTCTCTTGGAATTTATTGTACCAAAGGTAACTTGTAATATTTTGCTGGATACCGTACTACATCTACATATATGAATATAATTCTTCTTGTAAAAAGCAGATAATGGGCACTCTGGCAGTGTTAGGAAAGAATATTATTAACTAAATATTGTTTATAGTCATGTTGCAACTAGTTACCTTACCAGGTAGATTATTCTACGCTGTTGGCATATGTGACGCTTGGACTCGTCTTTGGCCGACATACCCATGTTGACATGACAAGATATGGGTACGGGTACGAAACATGGGGCGGACACGGCAATTTTCAACCGGACATAGCGCAGGTTTGATGCAAAGCTTCAAGGAGCTGGGCAAGAAGGCAGCTATGGGGAAGAGGAGACAAACCTGAAGAGGAAATGGCAAATGGGCAGAGCAAGGAGGTAGCTGTGAGGAAGAGGAGACGTTGCTAGGTGGAAAAGAGAAAGAATCGGTGGAAGAGGAAACCTTGATTTAGCGCCGTAGGTGCTAGGGAGGAAAGAGGACGGCGCTAAATGAAGAAAACCCTAATCGAGGTCTTCTAAAGAATTAAGCGCGGTTTGATTATAGAAGCCACGTGAGAATCTAAAGTAAAAGGAAAACAGGAGCACAACTTTACTTAAATTTTCATTAGAGATCACCATAATTTGATTAAATTTTCATTTTTGTCATTCAACCTTTTTTCTAATTAAAATTCACTTAATTATTATTTAACTTTTACATGTAAATTTCTGGGGAAAAAAATTGAACTTTGAAAGATATGCCCACTTAGCCGTATCCGAAATTTGGACTATTTTTAGCCATGTCCCCATATCTTACGTTTTAGAAAATAAAAGATCGATACGTAGCCATACCCAAGTCCGAGTATCATAGATTGGCATACGTAATCTTCACAATGTATATAGACAATGTAATTTGCATACCGCTAGTCATGTTAATTTTGGTCTTCATCTCCCTCTTATAATACGTTCTATAACAAATTTAAATTGCATTGTTCTTGTGGATCAGAACTTCTTTGGGTCCACACAAGATGTCTCGGCCACCTAAGTCATCATTCCCCTAGTTTGTGGTTAGTAGAAATTTCTAATGTATCCAAAAAGAGATTGCCTCTTTTCCAAAATTTCCAAGTGTGGACTCTTAACGACATTGATATATAATAGTGTTACGCCCATTTTTCTCATCTTGTTCGATCCCAAATTCTTCACAGTTACCTTTGAGTTCTTTCATCTAAAAACTAGGCCATTTCAATCAAATGCTCTTCTAGTTTGCATTTGTTTCTCGAACAAACTTTTTCCATCCTTATTTTTTTGGGCGTTTCATAAAAAAAGGCCCGAGGTGTGACTTCAGTCATTGAAAAGATTAACTAATGACTCTTTTTAGGAAAACTCCAAGGCTTATTCCCCAATGCTCGTTTTATGTGCCTGCAGCAAGTCATACTGTACTTACATGTGTATTTCTACACTCGCTTCTCAGTTTCCCACTTAATGCTCTTTCTTATACTGGTATAATTTAAATAAACACCATAGCCCACACCATTGAAAAATAAAAAAGGAAAAGTTATTGATAAAACTAAACGCACTCATAATTTTGATCTAGACGTCAAACAATAAGGTAGAGCAAATCTCCCTTTCAATATAAGAAAAGCTGGTTGACACGCATAACATATCCAGGAACTAATATGAACTAGAATGAGGACAAACCTCCATATTTTGTAGCATATCTTTCAACTTTTCCTGGCGCCGTCTCCTAGCATTGTCATCTCCATCTCCCAGTTCTTGGGCAGCTAGTTTGTCAGCTTCAGCCACAAGTATACCGTCGCAACTCTCACAGTGAAAGTATTCGTCATGTGGGGAAATCAACCGAAGCGCATCCAGGGCAGTGTATCTGGACTTTCATTTCCAATAAATTCTGAAATAAACAAAAAAGAGGACTCAAAGAGAAGACATGCCAATATCAAAAACAGATACCTTTTACTGCAATTGGGACATATGTACTCCTGAACAGTGTTCTTGCTTTCTAGTTCATCCTTAAGCTTTTTCTTCATGCGGTGTAGTCTGTACCTTACCACATCATATATCTGTAAACAGTTTCTTTACTTTCATATCCCATTCAGAGAGTGATAGAGAATCTACATTCATCTAAGAACTTTCAAGCAAATACCAACAGTATGCAAAGCATTAAGAGTCGTAGATAATGATAACAAAATAAGAAAATGGCTATGTGAACTGTTGAAAACCAGAGAACATTAAGATGATTACATTCAATACCCAACCAATTTCACGAAATGTAAACAATAAGCCATGCTAAGCCAACTAACATAGGAAAAACTTCACCAGAATAGGTATTCAACTGAATTTTTCAATGCAACATAAATTAGGGATTTTATATCATGGAGCTCAAAAATGAATAAGCTTCTAAACTAGTATATGAACCAAGGCAACTACTCTACTACACAATGCAAAATGATTTGATATGGACGCTTTAACACTATAACCAATATTAGATTTTCCTTATTTATACCATCCTGCCCCCAGATTTCATCTATAGTTGCACCGAGTAGCTATCCAAGTTGAAGTGAAATCGCTAGTGACGGGAAAATGCACGTCAATCAAATATTACCCCCTAAAGAGCATTTTGAATCTTAGCAGCCATTATCTAATAGGTAATAGCCAACTGGCTACAATTCTGTTCGGCCTTCCATCTCTTGTGCCATTCATTTCTCTGGTCTTGTCTTTCACCTTTCTTTCCACTCTATCTCTTACTCTCTGGTGTTTTGAATTTTTTCTTTTATAATTCAAAATAAAATCATAAAGCTGACTTGAGGAGCTACACTGGTGCTCGACAAGGCTCCTAATAGCTGAGGCCTGAGAATTTGTTAAGATTCAGGAATAACTGTGTACTATAGAAACTCTTATGTCCTAGCTTAGCTTCTCCATAAAGTAAATTTCAGCAACTCATTGGTTTCTAAAGTGCTGAATTCACTGATTTCAATTATTTAAAAACTATCCAACGGCAGTGTTTCATCGTATCAACAGTGACCTGTCATTCATGGGTTCAAGGCATTAACTGGAACTTGAGGTTGGATTGAAGTTTGGTTTGCTCAACCTCACTCATTTGAACCTGGGGTATTTTTCTTTTGTAATAAAGTAGTGATACAGTAGACATTGTGGATAAAAAAAAAATTGTTTTTTCAGACAGCAGGGGGAGGGGGAAGCTACAAACCTGTGCATAATCTAGACAACAATATGAATGAGTATGCATCTTAAGTTTTTCATCTCCTTCTCTTCCACCCAGTTGACCATCCCCCGTGGCAGCTACAGCAGCACTGTATATTTTTGCACCTTTTGCGGTCTGCGATAATATCAATGAGACAATATTAGAAAAAACATAACAGACAACAAATGGCAAAGCTAACTACAGAGGAAGACACATCTCAATGCAAAAAATAAAAATAATTATAATGTATATATAAGCTTAAAAAACCAAAAATGATTGTAACTAAACCATGAAATTTGTAAATAAAATTGACGAACTTCAAGAAAACGAAGGGAGAACTTGGCAATCTTTTAACAGAAATTAATCTCGGAACTACCGACTCTAGACAGCTGGCCTTTCAAGAATCAATTTTAGGTTGTTCTTAGAAATAAGTTCGAAGACAATGTGAATTCACTTCTATTTATACCTTAGGAATTATTTAATAGCAAATGTTCATGAGACTAAGCCCCTGTTTGAGCCAAATTATTGTAGAATGAGAATGAAAAATATAGCCGTTATTGGGATCCACACAAGAGATAGAAAATTTGAATTGAAATGTTGATGTGATTGATAACGGTCATATTTTTCATTTTAATGAGATAATAATGTAGATCAAACGGAGCCTAAATAAAAATTACATATACTTCATACATTTAATAGTACATTTTGTTAGCAAGTGGAACCGTGTTTTTGCTGTTATTGTTCAAGGGTAGCAAGTGCAGCTAGCACAAGTATAAATCTGAAAGCATACCAAAAATGTGGGGTAACATATAACATAAATAAGGGATTACAGTTCAGGTTTGCAAAAAAGCATATCCAAGTTCGATTTTGGAGTGCGATATTTCACATTTGCATGGCTCAAATAGTAACATACCAGGACTGGACAGCCAAACATCATTAAGGTTGGGAGAACAAATGGAGGTCAAAAAAATTTGAGCAAAGTTCTTTTTAGTCACTCTAAACTTTTTGCTCCAAACTCATCATTGAAGTTTCAATTTGGTCACAAATAAAGATTCTGTCACAAGATCTATCATCCTTTTCTACATGGCAGTTAGATTTTCTTGTGTGTTTTGTTAGTTGGCAACATTGGTTGAAAAGCGATGGAAACTTGTAGTTTTAATATATAAAAAATGCTATAATAACAATATGGAGTGATGCATAAGTGCAACTTCTACAAGTCAAGACAAGTGATTATAGCACAATTGGACAACTAGCCCTTGTTAACATCTATAGTCTACGTAAGAAGTCCATTTACCAAAGGGGAAAGGACACTAAATTTTGTGTCAATATCATCAGCAGTGACCAATTGGGACAAAATTGAAACTTTAGTAATGAGATGGGAACAAAAAAATTGACAGACTAAAATGAATTTTTGCTCAACGTTGGGTGACCTCTAGTGTTTTTATCCCTTGGGTCATTTTGGAATTCGAATTATGTTTGGACCCTCCATGAATAATTTTATGCAGGCAGGCCTTAAGGTTAAATCAAGAAATCAAGTCTACCAAAAGACATAACATGTTGAAAACCCAAAAAACAGATGGCTGTTACAAAACACAATTTCGAAATGCAAATGCAAAGCAAAAAAACTTCGGAAATCATCAAAAGTTTATAAATAGGATTAGCAGACAATGGAAGATAGTTAAGGATAAACAAAAGCCAAAACTAACATCCAGTGGAATATGTAAAAAGGGGGAAAAAAGAATTTGTGCCATATCACTGAACTCTCAAAACAAACCTCCCTCCTGTGATCCCTAGTGACCAGTTTTTCTTCTTCGAAGAATCTCAAAGTCCGACGAAGTTGCTTTGAGTGTAGCTTCAAGTCCTTAGCCAAATCTTCTTCCCTTACCCACTGACGTCTAAAATGGAACATAAATTTAGAGATTTCTAGGTTATAATGGATAAATAACACATGTTCCGCACATAACACCNGTGACCAGTTTTTCTTCTTCGAAGAATCTCAAAGTCCGACGAAGTTGCTTTGAGTGTAGCTTCAAGTCCTTAGCCAAATCTTCTTCCCTTACCCACTGACGTCTAAAATGGAACATAAATTTAGAGATTTCTAGGTTATAATGGATAAATAACACATGTTCCGCACATAACACCTATACATAAAATGCAAAATAAAACAGATAACTAGAATGAAGTAATTTGACTATAACTACCATGGAAATAAACAAAATATCTGTCAAATCTCTCATAAAATTAATTGTTGACTTTGACTTAAATTTTAATTATATTTTTTAGCTAAATTAAACAGGGGATTAATTTGTTATTGTTGTGCATAAAACATACATTCACTATGTAACACAACACAGAATATCCCTTCTATCTTAAAAAAAAAAGGACATTCAAAAGTTAATATTAATTCCTCCAAGCGTCGAGCAAATAGTGGAAAACTAAATTATACGATAAATACACATCACATCAAAATTTTACTTGATAATATAATAGTACTGCCAAAGAAGTTTTTAGAATAAAAAGGACAATTACCTGGTGAGAGCATCAAGAACAACCACCGCAATTCCTCTATTGTCACTTCTTCCCGTCTTGGGCTGTTTATCACCTTTTGTAGTTATATCGTCATAAAAAGCCCGAGCCGCAAGTTTGACCAATCTTTTTGTTTAATTTTTTAGAAACAAAAAAATAAGATTCCAATTAACAATTAAATATACAAGATAACTTGGAAATAAAAGCGCTAATCAAAATCAATAGAAAGCTTCAACCAAAGAGCCGTTTAATAAAGTACCGTTTAAATGGTTCAACACTCAATGCCTCGTGGCTACCCATTTGTCACATTCGAGTCCAAAAGCTATCGTATCATAATATGGGATGATGTCGTGATTAATTCACCGATGACTGCAAGTCTGCGTATTGAAAATCCACACCGATGGTTACTTCAGTTACAGTGACGAGTTTTACAGTTACAACAGCACGGAGGAATGTGGAGACGCCAAAATATTGAACTGTCTTTCCCGAAACTTAAAGAAACTTAAGACATGAAAGTAATTTTTCAGTAAAAGAAGAATTAAGATCCAAGCCTGAAGAAACATCTTAAACCATGAACAACCCAATAAAATTTCATGCAGCATAATATAACAAATAGAAACATGTGGGGTTTTTTTTTACCTGATTGATTGAAAGCACAATAAGTCGAATAAGAAAGAAATCAAGATTCTTGTCCAAATTTGTAGAGAAATCAACAATTGGAATTTGGCTCAGTCGCACTGAAGAGTGGGTTATCGATTAGGGTTTTGATTTTGTATTGAGGAAGATGACAAGCTAAACTCTGAACTGAGAAACGTGAGAAAGAAATTCCAGAAAAATTTTAAATAGAGAAAGTTCTATCTTGGGTCCGGAACCTTTGACAATAGGATCCCATACCTTCAATCTTGAAGACAATAGGGCCCCGAACTTTCAATTTGTGCATCTCGAACTCCTAAACTATTAAGAGGGTGCCAGCGTGAGTAGGGGTGGGCGTGGGTTGGGTTGGGTTGGGTCGGTTTTCCCCCCAACCCATACCCAACCCAACATGGTCGGTTTGGCATAAATTCAACCCAACCCAACCCATGTAAAGATTGAAACTCAATCCAACCCAACTCAATGTCGGTCGGGTTGAGTTGAGTTGGTCGGGTTAGAAGTTGCGACGACCTATCAACAAACATTAAAGTCGCCAAA
>CAIGRR010114240.1:0-21655 GCA_903798365.1 Fraxinus sp. 1973-6204 | reverse complement strand
AAATTTGCAATTTGAAAGCAATTTTAGTGAGAATTTGCAACTTCAAAGTAGACTTAATTGGAGTTCTATTAATGGTGTGTAGAATTATGCTTTTGATAATGTTGATAAATACGTGGCTTAAACCACTTGACAGGTGTATGTGATCTCATTTAATAGCCGGCAACATTTTTCAAATTTTCGATTGGTGAATTTTACTTTTTTTAGTTTAGTTTATTATATTAGAAAAACATTATTGTGTTCCTTGTTTCCTTTTTTAGGACCTTGTATGTAAATTTTAAAAGACGGTGATCTTGCTTAATTTGACCTGAAAATCTAATGAACATTCAACTTTCGAAAAAGATAACAGTTGGAAACACACCAGAAAAAAGAAAGAGGAAGACATAGTGGAGGAAAATTGAAAATTCGAATCAAATAGTCTTTGGGGCTAATATGAAAGTAGGACAATCGAATGTGGCTGCAGCTAATGAAAACACAAAGCTAATGAGGGAGTATATGGTTCCACTGGTTGTGGACGAGTCTAGCATAGTATATTCGGCGTTAGGTTAGACAAACTTTCACCTGAGGACTATTGTGATCAACATGTTCAAAACACGCTACAAAGAACTACGGAGAATCCCAACACTCATATATCAAGATTACTGGATACGTGTGCAACTATCGAGTATTCAGAGTGTCCGGTGAAGCAATTAGACTGAAGCTTTTCTCATACACATTGAGAGACTCAGTCAGAGAGTGGTTAGACACTTGTCCACCTTAGAGTATCGCTCCATGGAACCAGTTGAGTAAAAAATTCCTTAGCAAATATTTCTCGCCGAAAAGGATTGCAAAGCTGAGGAACGAGATTACCACATTCCAACAACTGGACTCAGAATGTTATTCGGAGGCTTGAGAACATACAAGGGTTTACTCCGTCAATGCCCATAACACGGATTACAGAAATGACTTTGGGTACAGTACTTCTACATTGGTCTGCATCCGATAAGTAGGGCTAACGTAGACTCTGCATGCGATGGTTTTCTCACAAAAAGAGTTGCGAGCCAAGTCTACCAAATCATGGAGGATCTGGCTTTCACTAGTGCAATTTGGCTTTCTGAAAGGACGAGAAGAAAAAGAGCTGCTGGGTATTTGAAGTTAATTCTTTGACAGCAATTTCAGCACAATTGGCATCAATGGCATAGAAGGTGGATAAGATGAACGCAGCAATGGGATCGAAATTCAAACATTGTGAAGGGAACCATGAGAGTGTTGATTTTACTATAGGGTCTCATTTTGTTCAGGCAGTGGAATATGTGAACCACACTCTGAATTTTCAAAGACAACAACAAAATTCAAATCCTAACACCTATTCCCCAAACTGGAGAAATCACCCAAGTTTTCGGTGGAGTAATGACTACGGTGCTCAGACGACACCACAGCAAATTGTACCGCTAGGTTTTCAGCAAAATGAGAAAAAGTCTTGTTAGAATATCTTGTTACTAAATTTGCGGAGTTATCTACCTAACACATGTAAAAAATAGATAAAACCTTGCAAGTTCAGGGAGATGCCATCAAGAACTTGGAAAATCAAATGGAACAATAGTGAAAGCGCTTTCAGAGAGACTACCAGGAGCATTGCCAGTGACACTAAGACAAATTCCAAACAGTAGGTAATGGTAGTAAAGGTTGTGGAAGAAGAACGGATTTAGGCAATAACTACCCACAATGGAGTTCAACTTCTAGAGATTAATGTAAAGAGACCAATTGTAAGAATATGTACATACTACGGTTAAGGAGCAATTGGAAGAATCTGAGCTGCATAAAGAAGCAGAGACAAAAAGAGTATCAGATGATCCAAAGGTTAACGAAACTGCTCCTACTAAAAAATTTGTGCCACCACAACCTTTTCCACAAACACTGCAAAAGAAAAAGCTCGATGATCAATTTAAGAAGTCCTGGATATGTTGGAAAAACTCCACATTAACATCTCATTCATTGATACAATCCGACGATCCCAACATATACAAAGGACATGATATCTAAGAAAGAAAACTTCCAGATTGGGAAGAAGTGGCATTGATCGAGAAGAGCAGTGCAAGACTTTAAATAAATTACCACCAAAATTCAAGGACTCGAGGAGTTTCACTTTACCTATTTCATTAGGCAAAGGATTTCATTTTAATACTTTATGTAATATAGGTACAAGTGTAAACTTAATGCCTTTGTCTACTTTCAGGAAACTAGGAGTTAGGGAAGTGAAATGATCGAATGCGATGCTGCAGCTGGCATATAGAAGTATCGGATATCCATGAGGCAAGGTTGACAATGTGCTCATCAAGGTTGGAAAGATGATATTACTCGCGGACTTCCTTGTTATGAATATCGAAGATGACCATGATATGCCAATTATCTTAGGTCTATCCTTTTTAGCAACAAATCGAACTTTGATTAACATGGAGAAGGGTGAGCTGATTGTGATGGTGGATGACACACATGAGATCTTTAAATTACATAATCCACCCAAGCAACCAATAGTCCTCGAGGAAGACAAATCTATTGCTAAAGAAGTTCAATAAGGTTCATATGAGACAAAACTTAAACGTCTAGGGAGCCTTACTTGATAGGATAATAGAGAGATCAATGTTTGGATAGTAAAAAGAGGATGTAAAGCTGAAAATTGCAAGGAGTGTAAGGCTGCAAGACTACAGCGTGAACCATCATAATCAATCCCTCCATACAGTCTAGCTAAAGACTATAAATTAAATGCTTTTTGGGAGGCAACCCAATTTTCTAACTCTTTTATTGATTTTGCTTTCCGTATTGCATTGCATGTAGTATTATTTTTTACTTATAGGTTGCATTAATTATAGGCACATTTAAATTCAGTTTGGAGGTCGTCTTCATCATTGACACTTAACCTAGTTAAAGAAAAACATTAATTGAGTAAAAAGAAATTTTCTTTTTATTCTTTCAATTGTTTTCTTCCCCGCTTGATAGGTACCATGGATATTGACATCGTTAAGAGTTTAGAAAAGTACAAGTTGCGTTAAATTAACAAATAGCTTCTCACACATTCAACAAAAAAATTCGGGAAGTACATTCTTCTTTTTCTTCCCATCCCCTTATATTCTTACTTATACTTTATAACATTGAAAACAATACCGATTTTAAGTTTTGGGATAGGAAAAACTTTGAGTTTTTACTTTGTGTGTGTGTGTGTGTGTTTATTTTAGGTTGTGTGCTTGTGTGGGTTAGATAATCTAACTTGCAATTATGATGAAATTTGAGATTTGGTGTTGTTTTATAAACGGTGGATGAATTGCATGCTAGATTGATTGATACTTAACCCTGCAAAACTTGATATTATACACGCACTAGAATTGAGTTTTACATCATGATGCAATAAGTTGATTCATATCCTGGATTAGTTGATAGATACAATGTAGATGTTATACCCAAAACTATCATATATCAATGATCCTTAGAGCAAATTTAGCACAATTAGGAGATGATTTTACGGTTGTAGGAAGATACAAATATAAAATTAAATTCCTTGTGTGAAAACTTATGTGTGGATTATCTTAGATTAATAGAATAAAATTGGGCAAAAGTCTTAAGCTAAAGTTTGGTTTGATTAGATATGTGATTAATGAGGGTTATTGCACTAATTAGGGTAGAAAAATATATAAAAGACATCTTTTTGTAACATTTATGACTCGAGTTATTAAATCTGCTAGAGTATCTACAACCTGATGCCCTAAAATCATCTGATTTGGGAGTGATCGACCAAAAGCTCGTTATATAGGTCATATAGAAAGTTTTTTTTTAGTTAAAAGAGGGCGGTACTTCCGAAATTTTATTAATATGCCCTCACTTATGTCGAGAATACCGTAGTTACATGAAAATAATGAGAGCAATAAAAGAAGAAGTACTACTTCCCTTACAATGAAAGTAAATGAAAATAAAATCATAACTGCATTGGATTCCTACTATTTTCATACAAGGCACTTGTGGTGGAGGAATACCGTAGTTACATGAAAATAATGAAAGTAATAAAAGAAGAAATATTACTTCCCTTACAATGGAAGTACTGCTTCCTTATGTTCACCTTAACAAGCTAATAAAAATAAAATAAAATAAAATTCATAAATAAGAGTAAAATAAATTTATATATTTACCTGTAGACATGATCTAAACAACCCTTGATTTGAGGAGTGAAGAAACGGGAAATTCCTATCAATGGCCCTGAGTCGTGCAAACAAATCAGATGGGTACGAAGCAGGTGTTTTAAGAGTGAAAGATAGTCATTTTGACAGCATGAAGGCTTTATTAATCATTTTGACAGCATGAAGGCTTTATTAATTTCAACATAAATTATGTATAGTAAATTTATTTTTTCTCGAAAAATGAATGGAGCTTTAAAGATTGTACCTCCTCCTTGAAACTCCTTAACGATATCGTCCAAATATTTGAAGCATATTTCATCTGTACTCTCTATAAGTGCAAATGCAATGGTGGCTGGAGATGTTAAGAAGGACCCTAATGGTGTCTGCAACTTCAAAAGTTTTTTCCCATTCCAATTCCAAATCTTGTAATCCTTCTAGACTATACAGTAGAGACGTTGGTACATTGTGCAGAAGGTCCTTTGGAATCCTGTCCAATAGATGAATTATGTCATTTTTTCTTTTTCTTTTTCTTTCATTTTTCTTAAAGATAGTTTCGTGTTTTCTATATAAAAAATGTCATTAACTTTCTCGTTTGATATGTTAAAATCCTTATTCCATGTATTTAGAAAAACAAAAACTTATATATGATCGATGAAGAAACTTTACCTTCTCAACTTCCTGTCTCTTGCTGCATAAGTCTCCTTCATGACAGGAGCACATAAGGAATGTTGTCAATGCCCAAGTTTTGGGCTTTTTGGAGAAGCGCCGGAACTACAACTTCAAATCCGCAGGGCATGTGATTCTCATTTTCATCTTGAAGTTTATGTATGTTTTCCTTGATAAATGTTATTCCTAAAACAAAAACACGATGCTGTGTCAAGTATATGTATTTCTTTGCTCACTTCCCTTTAATGTGGTTAGTACTTTTGTTGAAGAATTTGTCTCCGCTTTAATATTTTAAGCTTCGAGTTAAATTGTCACGTGACGCTTCATCATTGGAATGTTTTAAACATGGTCAGTTTTTAACATATTGCCAATACTCATTATGTCACTCTATTTGTCAACTACTTTCTGGCAAAGTTGCATAACCCATTGTTTTAATATAGCATTGAATTAAGTATATAGATTTGTCGTCACTCGTTTATGTATATGTTATGCACGTGTCAAGTTTTTTAATTAAAAATGAGTATGTTAAAGAAAAAAAAATATGTTTCCCTTAATAAGAGACACTTTCAAACCTTTTTCACACTTGTCATGATGAACGTTCTACATTCTTAGTGCAACTAGGCATGCTATAGTGTTGAGGAGACGATCATATGCTAAGAATACGAGCTCGTCACCCCATGAACCGTCGAGGGAGTTGATGATCAGCAATCCATCTCAGACTATGGGAAACTGGGGCACATCATCTCCATTAAGAGCTGGAACAAAAGCAACCCAGGCAGTGTCATAGTGCGAGACATTTGTTCGTCCTTCTCCTATGGCATCCAACATTTCTCTAATATATTCAATTTGATCTTGTATCACATTTACCTTTACAAGAAACACATTAAATCATAAATGCATCCAAATGTTGGACCTTTTCCTTTTGGAAAAAAAAAACAATTAAAATTTAAAGCCACGATGAATGAAAAATAAAAGTTTAATTTATGGATTAAATTGATTGCACAAGGTTAATGACAAGGGCTATTTTCAGTTGCTGAAATGGCAGTTTATTGACAGCTTTTTATGTTATTTATTTTTAAAACTGTCAATGAAATTTTGCCAAATATGTATTTGTATAAAACCCTGATTGACCATGTTCCTGTAGCAGATATGAAGTTTTATATCATAAGACCTTCGGGGCTTCCTCTTCCAAGTCATCTTTCTCTTGTACTTGTGATGGATATATTACTCCATCTACAATCACGGATAGAATTTAGGTGACGTTTAGATAAAAAAAAAATAAAAATAAAAATAAAAAAATAAAAAAAATGGCTTCTCTTTCAAATAACTATTCATCTCAAAGTATATATTCGTACCTCCACTTGCAACATTGAGCAAGTGTTTACCATGGATATTATGATTCAAGTTAAGTACTTGTATATCATTAGTCCCAAACGGTAAATGCCCTGCATCATATTTTCAATAGAATTAGTTAAAGAGTTAAATATATGTTTAAGATCGAAATAACGAAAAAATAATAGAAATTTTATAAGTTTCCGGTTTCACAAAAATAATGACAAGATCGAATTTGTAGTTACAAATATATATCAATGGAACGATTGTACACTAACAACACAATCAAATAAATCAAAGATTCATCCTATGACTCTGGAAAACCAATCGTTTATGCGCAAAAGCTACATCAACAATGATTGATCCTTGTTGAAGAAAAGAGTATTAGAAATGAGAATCAAAATCTAAACAACCATTTATTCTCGAATGAAAAGAATAAGAATTTAATGGATAGAAAGTTTTACTAGTGACATGTTGAGCGACAGAGCTTTTTGTATTGGGGGTAACAACTTTTTACGAGGAACAAGTGAATAATAGGCAAGTTGGGGACTAAGAAGAGCCTGCATTTTGTATAATGTTTTGTGTCTGAAGAGGGAAAGATAAGAACCACGGTTCAGAATCTCCCTTATATATAATGCACGAGATGACTTTGGATTATTTTATTTGATTGTGTTATAGCTGGTAGGCAAAAAATAATTCTTAGAATAAGTCTATTAGACTATGAAAATTCAATGCATTAAATTATTAGGAGTAGAAGAGCCGCCATCGAAAATGATTCCGAGTAGAATAGTGATTATTCTGCAGGCTGGCTTGAGCAGGTAATTAGCAGAGAAGAAACAAGATAAAACGCCAAGAAATAAGATAAATCTTTATTAATCATTCAATAATCCGAAAATAACCCACAAATCGGGTTAAAGAGCCAGAAAAAATAGTAATTATCGAAATTTTACCAAAAATAGCAAAATTTCAATAGTCATACCTAGGGATGGAAAAAAAGCTCGTCGACTCAAGCGGCTCGGGCTCGGTTACACCGAGCAGAGGCTCGAGCCGACTCACATTCCCGTGTCACGGGTCGTTTCGATCCGTACCACTGGCTTACCCGTTTCAAAAATAATAATAATAAATAAATATAAATTAAAAAATAGCTGCCTGCTGCAGCTTGACAGGACTTAGCTGCCTGCTGCAGCTTAGTCTTGATTTTACGAAGGTTTTAAATTATTGGGTTAACTTCAAATACCATTTTAGTAGATATAAGTAAATTAAATTAAGTCATGTGAAGTACGAGAATCCATTTTTAAAGAACATCTCTTTTTAAATAGTCTTATTGTTAAGTTCATTGTGAAATTGAAAACATCTCGCATCATTTTGAAGGGATAATTATTGTTATTCAATGAGAAAGTCCATTCTATTTGCAGATAAATGCCATGCACAGAATAAAAATAAAACAATAACTGCATTGGATTCCTACTATTTTCATATAAGGCAATTGTGAGGAGGAATACCGTAGTTACGTGAAAATAATGAGAGCAGTAAAAGAAGAAGTACTACTTCCTTTACAATGAAAGTAAATGACAAAGAATAAAGCAATAAACAATAAAGTATTACTTCATTTACAATAAAAGCTAATGTAAGAAAAAAGGCAAAAAATAAGTATTGAAAGTTAAAATAAAATTCAAACTTTGATACTGGACAAATTCATGTCTGTCAACTTGTATTAATGCCCTAATATGTCGTGGAAAGTCAAGTGATCCATATACCTAATATCGTCGATGATCCCAACCCTCAGCAGCAAGAGCATCTGCAACCTGGTTTCCTTCTCTGTAAATGTGGGAGACTGTATCTCTGTCGAAGGATTTGATGTATATTCTATGTTTAAGTATGCCCTGAATAGCCAATGGTCCTCATCCTCTAGTGATGCATTGAATAGCCACTGTAGAATCTGACTCAACCCAAATCGCNTCTCTGTCGAAGGATTTGATGTATATTCTATGTTTAAGTATGCCCTGAATAGCCAATGGTCCTCATCCTCTAGTGATGCATTGAATAGCCACTGTAGAATCTGACTCAACCCAAATCGCTGAATAACCTAGTCCTTGAGCTAGTAAAATCCCATCAAGAATAGCTGGGAGTTCTACCTCTAATATCATCCATGGCCCATTCGAAGCCGAGAAAGCCCTGATACAGTGTCCTACATAATCTCTGATGATGTCTCCCCCACTCACATAACCATCATTGACGCATCCATCAATAATGATCTTGACAGATTAGATTAATGGAGTGCGCCACCAAACTAGAATACGGGGGATGGGGAATGGGGTCCATAAAAATATCAAATATGGGTGCAAGTGTCAAATTCCCTCACCAATGCACTGCTCGAAACAGTTCTCCCATATAAAGAAAAGAGATCATGCGATAGACCCTCTAAATGATATGTCTGGCTATCATGCGAATCTCCTTATGCTTCGCATCATTTCTCGCGGTCCATAGATATCAAAATATCAGTAGATGAATGATAATGTGAATGTGTCCACAATGAACATATTGTTCAGAATACCTCCATATCTGGAATCTTTGTCAAGCTCCCTTTCCTGAACTCATAGGTATTTGAAAAATATCCTCAAAATACCGCCATACCTAATTAGAGATACTACTGCCAGTGCAAATATGAGTGATAGTCTCAATCTCGGAACAACACTGGCAGCGAGAAGTCAACTAGCATTCAATCATCCCCTAAATAATCACATCTATTGGAATGAGGCCCTACCATAGTCTCCAACAGAAAAATGAGACAATGACGGGCAAAGTGAAGCTCCATACAAATCAGTACGAACCCTGATACTAGCATCCCGAACGTACGAGCTGCCATGCTGACTTCGTAACGAAGCTACCATCCGATGTATTCAGCCAAAAAAATTCGATCCAGGGCATCTGCACATAAAGGTATAGCCACTATCTGCTCAGCCATAAGAGGAGAGACAACCTATAATAAACGTCCTATATCCCTCCCAATATCATCATAGAAATCTTGCAACCTCGTAGATGTGTGTTGTTTATGTAGGAGTAGGGATGTCAATGTGGTCTCACCCATCATGCAATCATGCCAAAAGAAAATTTGACCTGCACCAAAATGTCATGCAATGTGTGCCTCTATTCGAGCCCCAACTAATTTCAACATCTTCCATATAGGAGAAGCTGAGTATAGAATTGTTGCGAGTAAAGGATGTGTCAGCATACAATACTTGCCCCTTAAGAATTGGGCCTAAAGAGATCCCTAAGAATGGAACAACCACCAGAGCTTCATGGAGAAGGTGTGCACCACATCTTGTAATCTCCTAAAGCCTAGAACATCCTCATCAGTAGGAAGGCAAATCTCCTTCCAACTCTACCAATGTAAAGGTCGTGCCTATTCTTTGGAATCCCACAAGAATCGCGCAAAGATGCCTTCAAGTTTCTTCAGAGTAGCCTTAGGGGGCTGCATGATCTGAAGAAGGTGTAATGGCATAGAGGAAAACACTGACCTCAGCAAAGTAATATGGCCCCCATATGATAAAAGTCGTGAGAGAGACAGAGTACAATACAGAAATTAAAGGAGAGATGGTACAAAAAAATGAAAATTTTTTTAAAAAGAAATCAGTTGTATGAAACAGAAGATGCGCCAAATGCTCTGGTAAAGCCCCAAACACTTATTTGAAAAGACTTGATTTTTTATGATGGATTATTAGCCTAGTTTAGTCCTAGATGTCAAAACAATCAAAGAATTAGAGAATCATTGTTTATTGATGTGTTGACTTATAATTAGTAGAGTCCACCTGAATTAGAGAGGAAGATGATAGTAATGAAAAATTTAACCTTAGATTGCACACCGGGACAAGAGTAAAAATAAAAAAGTTTGGTAGTGTATGAATCATACGAGAGTTGAAAGGATATTTATGATCACAGAAGGTTGGGAATTGAAGCAACTTGTAAATTTATGAATGTCTAATTAGTTCTTCACACACACACACACACACACACACACACACACACACACACACGTGTCAATTTTGCATTGGAATAGTGAATATTGATTTGGTATTGTAACTTTGAAACAGTTTGTAGATTTAATAAAGTGACTTCAAATTTTGAGGTAAAAGCTAGATTGTCTAATCAAATATTTTTGAATTCTTGTATGTTTGTTGTTATTTTTATTATAGTTTTGTTTGAGGGTAAACAAATGTTTAAATTTGAGGATATTTGATAAATGTATTTAATACACTTATTTAGGGGCCCAAAATATCAATATTTGGTATTTTTTAACAAAATATATCCTAAATTATTGTATTTTATGTTATATATGTAAAACTCAATGGTTGAACGGGGAATTGGAAGAAAAGAAAATCAAGGAAAAATAGCAAAATTCAAAACTTGATGACCAAATTACAAATATTCAATAGTTAATTCATACTACAAGACGATACTTTAAAGATTATTATGAGACAATTGGATGGAATTATAACTCAAAAATGAATGGAATATAATCAAAATTAATTTCTAATCACACAAATTATATTCCAGATTTTTAGTCGAATATTAAGACTCATTTTTGGAATAGTAAACGTCCGAATTGGAAAAATCATATTTCTATCAAAATTGTATATTTTTGAGTTATCTTTAAAATTCACTTTGAATGACATCAATCGGATAGCGTGAGAGAAAGTTTTTAGAGCTCCAAAGGAATGAAATGTAATCAAAATATTATCAAAATCAATTTCCAATCGTACAAGTAAATTCCAAATTTTTAGTCAAAAATTGAGACCCATTTCTTGCATAGTAAACGTCCGAATTGGAAATATTCTATTCTTAGCAAAGTTGGATCCTCTTGAGTTAAATTTTCAAATAATTTTGAATTGACTCAATCGTATATCGGGAGAGAAAGTTATGATCAAAATATTGACTGCTGTGTAAAGACAATAAAAATATGCGCGCAAAGACAACTTTCCTTATTCGATTAGAACTTTTTTGGAAAGCAATTTGGACATGATTTTCAACCAATCTTCTACTCCTACAAATACCTAACAGTAGAATATATATTAAAAGCCTCTCATAGACAGATCATACTCCAATATTCATCAATTATTATCATCAAAGGAGGATAATTCATAGTTTTTGTGAGATAATTGAAGGGCACTTGTAAGAATTCAATCAATTGAAGTTTCTAACTTAATTTTTGGGTAAAGAAGAGAAGGCGCAAGTGAAGATTCATTAAGAAACTATTGAGGAGATTTAAGATTTCAAGATTTATCTTTATCTTCTCAATTTATCAAAAATTCGGATTTTGTCTTTTCACTTAAATATGATTTCTTGTAATTTTGATATGTTAGGCTAATCTTACACATTGCTAGGATGAATGAACCCTTGTTATGATATTTTTGGTTTTTAATTAATTATTTTGACTTTAATTTGGTTTGATTTGTGGATGTTTATTATTGTTTCTAGCTTTCTTTTCAATTGTTTGCTTACCAATTGAATTGTTAGTGGATTATATTGTTTTTATACATTGTTAGGATGAGATGAACCCTTATTATTATATTTTAAATTAATCATTTTGACTTTAATTTGATTTGATTTGTGGATGTTTATTATCGTTTTTATCGCTATTTTCAATTGTTTGATCACCAATTGAATTGTTAGTGGATCTTATTGCCATCGAGTGAAATAATAAGGTTTAAGCACAATATAATAAATATTGTAAGGTTCGATAGATGATCGAAATATACATCTATATTTTATATGGGTTCAATAAGTGTTCTAGCACTTGTTAATGCATTTATCATGTTTGCATTTTTTATCGAGAGATAGAACGATCATAAAAGGGGAATATATTTGATCGCTATCAAGAGAGGTTTTCAATTAAATTAGGAACATTGGTCAATATGAATGATTTCAAATTGTCACTTTAATTGTTACACTAAAAATGAAATAATAAGTGGGATTCGATATCTTAGCATTGCATCTCACATATTTGAAAAACACATTTACTTATTTTTATTAATTTAACTGATAATTTAGATATTAGTATAAAAAAAATCACATTTTTTTTGGTTACTCGATTAAAGTTGTAATTAATTTTAATTCTGTCAAACACATAGTCCTCGTAAGTTCAATACTTTATTCATCAAAAAGATCAAACTTTAAAATGCTTCTCAATGGTCACTCATTTTTGGGATGTTGCACCCCATTCATCATCCGTCATATTTTGTTCACTTCGTTGCTAATTTATTCTTTTAAAATTCCACGTTTAAGTTACAATCATCAAAAAAATTATAATTTATCCAAACTATCAACTCACAAAAATTATCATATGTGAAACACGACTTCCACACCCCATAATCTTCTTTAAAATCCAATTAAGCATCCCCAATTTCAACTCTAAAAAACCTAGTGATAAGTGCATTTTGTACATTTATTTAAACTTTTAAATTAGAGTATTTGTTGGATATTTTAATAACTTATGGCTTAATTCTATGTATATTGTGTTTATTAGGTAGATCAATTAAATTGATGAAATTGGAGACAATGAACGAGAAAATGGAGAAATTGCAAGTTCGGAGGATCAAAATTCAAATATCCAATAGTTGATTCGAAATATTAAACAATGACTGAAGATAACATATGATCAATTGGATGTAATTAGAAGTTAAATGGATGAAATATAAACAAAACATTTTCACAAATTAATTTCCAACAGAACAAGTTATGTTTCAGATTTTCAACCTCATATTGAAACTTATTTTTTTGCATAATAAACATTTGAATTAAAAAAAATGATATTTCTAAAAGAATAATTAGGGATGCTTTATTAGGTCTAAAGAAGTTTACGGAGCCTTGGAAGTCACGTTTTACATATGATGATTTTGGTGAGTTTTTTAACAATTGTAATTTACCACGTGAAATTTTTGTGTGAACATTATAAATGAAGGGAAGAAATATGGCGGATGATGAATGGAGGCAATATTTCAAAGATGAGTGACCATTGTAAAGTATTTTGAAGTTCGATGAGTAAACTGTGATCAAGTGTAAGCTGGATGAGAGATGAAACAATGGTTTGATTGAATTGTAATTTTTTTAACAGTCGTGACTTGTCCGTCAAATTTACGTTAGCCACGTCAACGAATAAGGTAACGAGTTTTTTAGGGTGATAGATGTAGTGCAAACGGACAAAGTTCGGTGAGCACTGTAAAACACTTTGAAGTTTAGTGAGTAAATCGTGACTATGATATAAATTTGGTGATTCTTGAAACAATTAACTCTTAAGCCCTTGTTTAATTCCAATTTCTTAAAATTTATTTTTAGCTACATATTATTTCACAAAAAATTATTTTTCATAAAATTTAAGATTGTTTGAGTCTCATAATGGGGGGAAATTGTATTTTGAAATATTTATTTTTTAGAAAGCGTGTGGTTAAAAAATAAGGAAAAAAAATTCGATTTACGTTTAAAATTATTTTATTGAAAAATGTGTGATTAAAAATGAATTTTTAAAAAATGAGTTCTTAGAGAAACAGGTTCAAACCAGGCTAATTGAATGCGTGGTTAAAAAATAAAAAAAAAAATCGATTTACATTTAAAATTATTTTATTGAAAAATGTATAATTAAAAATGAATTTTTAAAAAAATGAGTTTTTAGAAAAATAGGCTCAAACCAGGCTAATTCCAAAATATCCCCTAAAGGGGGGGCTAAATTTAAATAGTGCTACAATGTGTTAGTGCTATTTCCATTGATTTTTCGTAGCCCCAAATGATAAATACACTGCAAGAGATTCCTATCTGGTTTTTTGGCTTAACCTCCAAAATTTATTCTTCAAGAATCTGCCAAATTCTGATTAGCAACTTAGCAAGGTTTCACTCTTTATTAAGGATAATATCCATAATTGAATCCTTACATTCGAACATTTTAGTGTTGTAAGCTTGTATGTCCGACAATTTGTCAAAATGTTCAGTTACCAGCTTGCCCACAAGCTGCTCGATGAAATGCCTTACTCGTGTAATTTTCTATTTTTTCTGTATTTTTGTTTTGGCAGCGGAAGACTGAAGAGATAAGAAATGAATGTTTCCTTGGGCAACCCAACATTTACTTTAGTGCAACTTGTTAATAATTCCAAGCCAGTTTTCATGGCTAAAGCTTCATGCCCAGTTATTCGCACCTGTTCTAGTTTCACCACTGTAATCAAGTGCCCTGAAAGAGAAAATAATTTTGGAGTTCATTTTGTAAATGGATTCCTGAGTGGAAGGGTTAATTCAACGTCCAGTTATCACGGGCTTTGGGAAGATCCTGATTCTGGTATTGACAGTGAAAATGATGACGATGGTTCAGATGATGAAAAAGTGGAAATGGAAGAGAATGCCTTAGATTTCGAGAGTGAATGGAAAGAAGAACAAGTACATACTGAAGCTACTGCTAATCATGTGGAGGAGTTGTCCACGAGCAAGTACGAAGAAGATCTTGTTAAAGGTCTATATTTCTGCCTATCCCACTCACTACTCTCAAGTTTCCAACTATTATAATGCCGTTTTAGCATGTTTAGTACAGTGGATTTCTCTACATTAAAAGGGAGAAAAAGAAGCTAAAATCTTGTATGGCATACAGTCTTTAGTCCAAAATATTTTTAATATCGAAGTGTTGTGTTTTGACATGGAAAATATAGGTGGTGAGAGAATTGAATTATAAACAATGTATGGACTTGTAAATCATATTGTGACTATGCTTTTCAATTATGACTTTTTACTTCATTTTCTTCTTGTACAATCAAAAATTTATTGTGAAAATTTAGGGTCTTCTTTTGATTCTTCATAGCTGATTGGGCTTACATGAGCTGGTAAGTACAAGATTGTGCTATTTTGATTTTGGGTTTCTCGCAGAGGTAGAGCAGCTCTTGAGCCCAGAAGACAGAGCAGTTTTGGAACAGAATGAAGCTCCCAATTTGGAGAAAATATCAACTGTAAGTTTCAATGATATCAAATGAGCTCTTATTTTCATTGTAACTTCTTTCATGATTGTGTCAGAAACATAGCAGATCACTTGATCGCCAATGTCGGATGACACCAATAAGTCAAAATAAAAAGAAATTTAAGGAGAATGAGGCTTGAATATAAACTACATTTAAAGTTAAGAGGTGTCATAAGTTACGATGTCCTAAAGCAAAGCAACAAAGGAATTGTTAGGTAAAATTCTCGAATATTTTCTCTGTTTTTTCTAAAATCAATTCAAAGATATACTACAAGTTTTTTTTTTTTCATTTACGCTTTCTTAATATGTTTATAGATATATCTCTACTATTACCGAATCTTTCATTTCACTAGTCACTATGAGTAGATTTCATTCTTTATGCTATTAGATTTGATCAATATTTTGGCTACCATAGAATTATACAATTTGTTATATTACATATTCTCCCTAACATTCAAAATTTATATCATAACATGATTTTCCTCTCTCTTATTCCCTTTACTCCCCAGATGTATATTGTTTATTAAAATCAATTTGCCAATATCATTTGTTTGTACCACCACTTCCGTCCTCATTAGTTCTGCATTAAATATCAGCATCATTTCTATATCATGTGGTAGTTTTTTTCAATCTAAACATGTATACAAGAATTTTGGAAAGGTACTATTAGAACTCTTTGATCATGTAAACTATATTCTTTAAATTTTGAGTGAGATAAATGTTTAAAATATTGATGATAATGATTTATTAGGAAAAGGTTACATCAAATAGTTGATTTCTTTTTACTCCTTATTTTAACATGGAACTCTGTCCTGTGGTTTATCTGCTTCTCTACACGTGGAATCAGACTGTTGAGTTAGGAAAGAAAATTGTGCACGTACAAATAATTGTACATCCACAAAGAATACACTATAAATAATTGTTTTCTTGCTCTGATCTAATTATTCATTTTTGTTTAACTTTATCCCTCAGGCAAAGTGGAACCCTCTCCATACTTTTGCACTTGCCGGACAGATTAAATTTATGGACGACCTTCTTGAAAATGGGTATGATATCGACCTAGCTGATAAGGTAAGAGTTCATTATGTCTAAACCAATCAAAGAGGTGCATATGAATAGATCCTTGTACATTTCTATGTGTTCAGCACTTATTTAAGCAAAACTTGGTGATGCAGGATGGCTTGACGGCTCTGCATCATGCAATCATTGGTAAAAAGGAGGCAGTCATCAGTCATCTTTTAAGAAAAGGTGCAAATCCTCAAGCAAGGGATCTGGTAAGAAATTTTCTTATGAGATATATTTATTTTTTTAATTTTGATTTTAACATTATTGATATTGTTTGTATCCTCATAACAGGATGGTGCTGTACCTCTTCATTACGCTGTTCAAGTTGGAGCCTTGCAAACTGTCAAACTATTAATGAAATACAAGGTTCATGTTAACATTGCTGATAACGTAAGTACGATTATTTATTTATTTATTTTTCCAATGGAATCTATGATTGACGTAAATGCTGTTTATAATATATGTTCAAGTTTACTGTTGTATGTCATTTCTGTTTGGTTAACACCCTTCTTCTGCCAGGAAGGATGGACACCATTGCATGTCGCCATGCAAACTAGAAACAGAGACATAGTAAAGATTTTGTTAGTCAATGGTGCAGATAAAACAAGAAGAAACAAGGTAAGTTCATAAAAATTTTACATACATATCTGCGCGTATGTATAAAGTTTTCCCCACACATTTCCATACTAATACACAATTGCATTCATATGTTGTAGGAGCTTGCTAAATTTTATTTTTCAGCAACCTTTTTCTTTGATGTGTTGCAGAACGGGAACACTGCTCTTGATTTGAGCTTATGTTATGGGAAAGATTTCAAGTCTTATGACCTCTCTAAGTTACTCAAGCAAATTCCAGCTAACAGAGACTTGTGAGGTCTTTGGCAACTCATTTGTTGGTTAACCAAGTGTTACATTTGCAATTGATGGTTTCATCTTTCCAATTTTGAACGGAGACAACAATGGTGTATCAATCTCGACTTCTGAGCTGAATTATCTCATTTTCAACCACACGTTCAAGATTGTGGAGAAGTTTGGCATGAGAAATGTTCGAGATAGTGTCTACCAAATGCAAATAATGAGTGTATGGCAGTGCAAAAGAACTCGAGTTTAGTATGGACTTAGTTGTGAGAGGGTTCTAACATTTGGTTAGATCTATATAATTGGATTGTACATGGACAGTAGTTGAAGTGGGAGGCTAGGTTCCTCATCCAAGATTCCTTGGGTGAGGATATAGTCCGCTCTTGCCTGATATCATTAGTGAGGAATGTATAATGTCTTTTAGCTTTCCGCTTTCCACTTTTGCCGACTCATAAAGCTAGTGATTTGTGAATAACATAAATATGACAGAATTCCCTACATATAGTTGATTTGATACTAAAAAAGAATATAAGACTCGAGCATTTGCATTTTCGTATCACAATAAAATATTGCAGTGTTTTTTTTTTTTTCCCCTAAGAGTATGCATTGTTTTACGCTGATGGTTAAATTTTCAGATTAATATTTATGCTAAAAATGTTTAAATTTAAAACTTTTTGAAGTAATAATTACTTGCCAATTGATGCAATGAAATACTGGTTCGATCAATGCTCCAGTCTTTTGACAGGTTCAGTCTTCAAGTCGGATTTTAACCTGAATGTGTCAACTTCATAGCAACTATTGAGAAACGTGAAAGATGTCAAATAACTCTGATACTAGGTTTTTTTTAATACGATACGATATTATAGGCACAATATGTAGTAATTGATCACAAAAACAAACTAATTTGTAAAGAATAGAGATTTTATTATAATATGAAGAAGGTATATATAGATTTGTGTTTACAACTTCGTTTAACTTAATCTAAATCATAATGAAGAGTCAACTATATATACATAACGTTCAAACTCTAATAGTAGAGTTGTAGTTGAAGTAGAATGCAAAAAAAGGGTCCAAAATGAAGTAAAAAAAAAAAAAACAACGTTGTGGCGCCGTGGTGTCACTCTCCGGGCGCCGCAGCACCGTGGCTCCCTGTTTTTCTTTTACGTTGTCGGCGTCAGGGCATCACGACCTGGCGCCCAAGTCTCCTTCCTAAAAAACATTTCAATGTTTTTCTTCATTCCAAAATCTTTTTCAAGTCCAACACAAATTATAACTCGTCAATTGGGCTTCCAAGTAGAACTTCAACTAGAATTTGGCAAGTAAAATTGAATATGATTCAACAATAGCATTACAAATAGAATTTCCTTAATGTGAACTTCAAATAGAACTGTCAATTATCTTTAACAAAAAATTCGGGTCACACCCAATTTCTAACAATCTCCATCTTGACACAAATTCTACTGTAATGAACAAAACTTCAAAGAAAATTTTTTCCACTTGAAGACAAATTCCACTACAATGAATAAACTTGAACTCTTTAATGCAAAACACACACAAACTTCTCCATCAAAAAATTCCAACCGAAAACATTCTCCACGTCTACTACCCCATTAGGGGCAAAAGTGATCTAATGACCATCAAATAAGGTTGAAACAAGCCATGTAACAAAATCACAACTGAATGCATCAAAAGAATGATATTGGCTACAATCATCACCCTTAACCGCTTTCAAACCATCAACTAAATCAGCAAAATTGTACCTATATAGAATCTTATAACCAAAATGGATCTGTTTCTAGCAACTGAATACAATGACACCGTCGATAATGATTGTAAGGCGGATTTACCCATAACTTCTAAATTCATCTTAGATGTATTCCTTAAAGAATACCCCAAATTAGACTCCAACGGTACAAAATCAAACTCCAAATTCACCTGAGTTCTTAAAATTGTTGATTGCTTGAAGATTCTATATAACACTGCAAGATATATAAATAGAATTTTCTATATCCCTTTAACAAAACACGGGCTCATTTATTAACCTTCAGGACTCTACCTTACATGTACCATTTTGAATCAATAGTACTTAACGAGATAAAACTTATTTTCAAGCATGTAACGCATCTCACTGCATTAAGTGTCCTAACATCCCATCAAACATCTTTATTCTAACACGGCCGATACCATCTATCTGACAATGTGTATTATTACTAGTCATAACAACACCTTTTGAAACTTATTCATATGTTGAAAACAAATCCCAACTAGGAGTCATAAGAAAAGTGCAAACTATATAAAAAATTCAAGCCTCGTCAGGTTTATAGTTGCAGTCGGACATAAGTAAAAGCACTCCATCACTGTTAAGATTTTCTGTAATAATTGATTCTCCTGAAATTTCTGATTGTTGATTTGCAACCAATTTTGTTTATTCTGTAACTTATAACAATCGTTTATTAAGTGCCATTTTTTTACCAATAAATAATTACAAAATTTGAAGTTAAATTTTAACTTGTCCTTTGAACAACCATCATCAACAATGAGGTCATCTTCATGACCCTCAGATACAACAAGATGTTTCATCTTCTTCTTTAAATATATAGTATCATAGATTTCTTCGATCGTGAGAGTATCACGACTATATAAAATCGTGTCTCTAAAGACAGATGAAGGGGGCAATGAACACAATAAAATCAATCACAAATCTTATTATCATATTTGACCTCCAAGATCTCCAAACCAACGATGATTTCCTTAAAAGCAGTCAGGTGATCCTCAAATGATGTACCTTCTACTGTCATACAATGAGAATATAGACATTGTTTCAAATACAATTTGCTAGTAAGACTTTTCATCATGCATAATTGCTCTAATTTTAACCATAATACAATGGTTGACTTTTTCTTCAAAATGTCCTGAAAAATATTATTTGAAAGATGAAGATGTATTTGAGATATGACATTTTGACCCTCCGTTGTTTCTCCTCCAGAGTTCAAATTGTGGGCATCTTGTCAAATCCCAACAATGTGCCGTCCAAATCCATCTGAGCGAGTACTATTTACATCTTTATCTAGCACAAAGAGAATCTCGTATTGCGATCCATAGCGGAATATCATTCTTTATTGTTACCATCACGAAAAACCTCAATTTTCCTAAGAATTTCAACACCAAAAGCTCTGATAACCAGTTTGTTGAGAAATGTGAAAGATGTCGGATAACTCTGATACCAAGTTGTTAAAGACGATACAAGATTTTAGGTACAATATGAAGTAATTGATCATAAAAATATAAGAACAAAACAATTTGCATAGAATAGAGATTTTATTATAATATAGAGAAATAATACAAAGATTTGTATTTACAACTTTGTCTAACTTAATCTAAATCATAATAAAAAGCCAACTACATATACGGAATAAATAGGGGACGTTCAAGCTCTAATAATAGAGTTATAGTTGAAGTAGAATGTAAAAAATAGAATTCAAAATGAAGTAGAAAAAAACAGGCGCCGGCTCCCTTTTTTTCTTTTATGGAACCCGGGGCCCAAGCATCCCGTCCCCTTCCCAAAAAACCTTCCGAAGATGTTTTTCTTTATTCCAAAGTCTTTTTCAAGTCCCACACAAATTCTAACTCTCAATTGGGCTTCCAAGTAGAACTTCACTAGAATTCACTAAGTTAGGATTCAACAATAGCATTTCAAATAGAATTTTTCTCAATGTGCACTTTAATTAAAACTTCCAATTATCTTCAACAAAGAAATCGGATCACATCCAAATTCTAACAGCAACCATATCAAGAGTCTTTCTCGCTCATTGTTATTAATTTTTACAATTGGAATACTTAAAAGTGATAAGGTCAATTTTTGTGAACTCTACATTACTTGGATATTCTATCCTTTTTCAATATTTCTTATTTCTATTCACTTCAAAAAGCACCACGATCTTGTTGTCAAAATTTTTTATGTCTATTCGAATGTTAACTGGCACTTAAAGACAAGCCCGTTAGGCACCAAGATCATTGTAAGGAAAAATGACTTCAAGCATCTGCACTCCAAGATCAAGTCAACTGATGATGCGTGAAGAATATATGAAGAACGGGTGTGGGATGGACAAGCGGGCAGAAATTTGGCTACACTTTCAAAATGAATGTACAATAACCTTTACTTGTGCATGCTGATTGATAGGAAGGAATCCTTGTGGAATTAGGTCACGACCTTGTAGCTCAGACTCCACGTGTCACTGTCTTATTGATTGGTAGAGATTTGATTCAATGTGGCAAGGTTTCCTTCACTAATCACTTCCCTTCTATGATTAGGTTTCCTTATGGGATTTGAGATTATGCTTTGATTGTCGGAGCAGATAATGCAATTTTCTTATAGATTTTATTCTCTCCAGTATGACCATTAGTTCCATGGTTTGTGATTCTTTAATATTGTCAAGTCGTTTGAAGGTCTGGATTCTTTGGACCAATAAGGCTTCACCTTTCCATCTCGACTTGGAAGGGGTTCAGTAGAGAGGCAAGGCTTGACCTCACGACTCAATGATGTGAAGACCGCTAGAGATGACATGGTATTGTAGAGCTCGAAGTTTGATGTAAAAGACAAATAATAT
>CAIGRR010114152.1:0-29885 GCA_903798365.1 Fraxinus sp. 1973-6204 | reverse complement strand
ATTTTAAACTCCCACGAAAGGTCCCTCGAGGTAAAACCCAAGATCATACTTCGAGTTAGCTGATAGCACGACTTGACTTAACTAAAGCAAAATCTTCATTGCTTGTTTTTTCATTACCTTCCCATAAACCCCTCTTCCAAATTTCATTGCCTTGTCCATTTCCACCACCCCATTGTACCCACCAACCCCCATCTTTAATCCTCCTTCCATGTACAATTTCAAAACCCTTTCATCACTCCCAATTGCATCCACAATACTATCAATTACACTCTCAATTGAAGGGATTTTTCTTTTTTCTGATTCATACACTTTTGAATAGGCTAACCAATATGATGTTCTCAAGTACCCTTTTGCTCTTCCCCTAACCATCCACTTCCTCATACTTTCCTCCAATCTGTATACGATTCCACCCATATCGACTAGACCTTTTCCGAGAACCATTTCGATTTCCCTCATTTCTTGATAGGAGTAGATACCGTCCTCAAATTTGCACCTCTTGCAGCGACAAGTAAATCCCCAATTCCCTGCCATTTCTCTCCGGTTGCTGAGAGGCGAAAGCACGTCGAAATATGCAAATGTAAGCTCTTCGCCTGCCTTCAAGTCTCTGGAGGCATGAACTACGACATGATCACCTATGTGCAAGCGCCTTACATTGGGATGACAAGAATGGTTAATGAAAGAAGGCAATACCCATAATCCCACACCTTGATATTCAGTGTTTCTGCCTAGTACTTTTGAAGAGCATCCTCAAGAATAGAATTCACATCTAAAATGCTCAATATTTCGTCTAGATCGAACTGCTTCTCAGAAGAAAAGCTGCAATTATCATCAGCTTCAGGCCTAAACAGACTTATCTCAGGAACTTCCATGCTATCCTCATTTTTGCCAGTCGATAATTTTGAAATCAAACTGTTAATTCTTCTGCATTTTGTGGCTGAGTCAACCACTTTATCAATGAAATTCTTCCAAATAACTAATTGCACATTTTCACCTGAATCTTGGGGAAATATAGCCCTATCAATCGCAATAGCCTTGGTGACCAGTAACAAAGTCCCACTGTCAATGTTCTTCGTTGTGAATAGGCCTCGACCGCTTATATCAGACTTCTTGATGTCTACTGCACCCACATACTCTGCTAATTCCGGTGCTTTTCCTCGAAAACCACTCAGAATCCAATCAGACACATCGAATCCACCAGTTCTCGAAAGAAACTCGAGTTTCTTGCATTTTTCCAAGTACCCATTTAGAGTTTCAGAATTCTCATTAGCCTGAGGATCTTGGCTTGCAGCATTGGAACACTCCAATGCCACACCATACTTATTCAAATTCAGCAAAATCTTCCCCTTGCAAAGTAGAGTCTTGAAATGAGTGCTTTCAATTCTCAGAGCTTCATCACAATCCTCCAATGCTGCAGAGAACTCCTTCAGCCGGAATCTGGCCTCGGCTCGGTTCGAGAAAGACAAACAGATGGATTTTTGGAGCTTCAAGAAGTGGTCTGAATCAAAATGGGGTGAATTCTTGTAAATATAATCTTGGCAGAGAGTAATGAATTGAGAACAGGCTTGAATAGATTCTTCATATTCTTCTCTTAAAAGAAATTCTGTAGCTTTGGATCTTAGATTCTGCAATTTCTGCTCTCCATGATCCACTTCTTCCATTAATTTTGGATCTACTTGTTCTATTTCTCTCATTTTTGGTTTATTTCTAGATTTCTTAGCACTGTTTATTCGACCTTCTTTGTTTGAATGATGAGTAAAAATTTGAATTATGGATGTGTAACGGTCGAATTTATTAACCACCCGTTTAATTCTCCGTGACATGTGGTAACGGTTATTTTTATTTTTTTCCCTAATAACGGCTATATAGGACAATTTCTTTCATTTTTATTTTTTTATTTTTTTCACTTTTGTCTCTTTTTCCTTTTTTTCATTTATCTTTCTTCGTTCACGATTAAACCCATAATATTATTTCAAATGCTTTATTTTTATCAAACAATATATATAATAACGAAAGGATGGTTGGTTGAGCTGTGTATAATATTCTTTTATTTCATCGAGTACCAGTAGGGCTATTTCTTAACGAAAGGATGGTTGGTTGAGCTTCAAATTAAAACCAAAAATAAATTAAAAAAAAAAAAACTCATAAATGCTTGCTGGTATTTGAGAACTTGTGATCCCTTCTTCGTCTTTGACAACAAAAAGCACCAAAACATAAATATTGCTAATTATTACATGTTTTACAAATGGACTGTAACTTGTTGGTTCATTACTTCTTCAAGAAATACATTCCTTCTCTGAGTTCTAACTTCTCCTCCGCAACTAAACCGGACAAGAAGCTTTGCAACTGTTGAAGCGATTTGTCATAAGGAGGGTCACCTATACAAAACATCTGCAGCAACATATCTCCCTTGATTAGTAATGTCAATGTATATTTCAAGTGCAAATTGCAGTTTCTCGCTTGAGATGAAACCCAATTACCTTGAGAGTATTATGAATGCGATCCAATGCCATGCTGCCAAAATTGGTAAGCATCCCGGTGATAAATTTCTGAAACACATCATTATCGGTCAGATTATGCCAGTATGTGTACAAAAACATGGATTTTTTTTTTTATCAATATCACTGAATGCAATTCAATCTCTAGTCCCATTACATTTGCAGCAGAATTAGAAACACAAACTACAGCAGGATATACTAAGAAACTACTCGTATCCTATTGCAAGTTTCCATAAAAAAGTGACCAAGGCTTTTACTGAATCTGAATTATACATCCAAAGTACCCCTCAAGCAGGGCTGAAAATGAGCCAACTTTGAATGTATAAACCTAGCTAGCTTATTCCCTTGAAAAACTGAACCAGCTCAATGTTAGTGAATGTCACATGCATACAGTGAAATATTTACATTGGTGGTTACTCGTAAAGAATGTGGATATTCTCAGATCATTCATCTCCTATTTATTTGTATTCATAAACTATGCAATGTTTGGGACTTGTACTATCAATATGGAAAAGGAAAAATAGTTTAGTACAATATCATATGAAGTTAGCTAGGGACATTTAAATAAGATTGTAAAAGAACAAATTTGGTTTCCGACTAAAATTGGTCTATTATCAGGGGAACAAGTAGAGGTGTGAAAGGAAAATTAACTTGCAATTTCGACTGGTTTCAAACTAAATTCCCTTACAATTTAATCAAGAATATGTGTGATGCATGTGTTTTTAAACTAGTGTTCTACAATTTCAACAAGAACTTTGAGAAACCATTTTAATGTTTTTCATGCAACGGGAAACAGAAATAACAAGTTTCATCTTTTAAACATTCATCGCGAGCAAATAAACATCAGTACGACAGCAACTTCAATAGATAAATCAAAGAAAATATGATGGCATACATATTTTGAAAACCTGATTTACATGTAACTAGATTTGTATATAATAGCACGAGGTTTGATATTTAACAAAAAAATCCATGTTCTTGGCTCCCATATTGGGACTATATCTGAGATAATCACAAATAATCAATCAATAACCTGATTTAGATTAAGTCACTTTCTTGTAAAATCAATTTTCAAAACAATCCACTGTAAATAGTCACCAAACTAAATTTTCAATCCCAAAGCGTGTTTAATGAATTTAAAGGATTTAATCAGGCTGAATAATCAAAACTTAACATAGAAAATGAAAAGATTTTCTGAAATTTCAAAATATCTGACGTAATTATCATGTTCACTATGTGATGACCGTAAAGAGAGTACTCAGATAAATGTGAAAATTGAAGAATAAACATAACTCAAATGATATTTGTTAGCCATATGACATTATTTCAACATAGAGAATTTATTGATGCGCATATCAAAAGTGAAAAAGTATTTAAATGATATACCTCATAAACTGTCATTTCTTTGTGTAGTTGATCCTCAACAGAGGCTACTGATCGCTCTCCATCCTCATCAACCCCCAGAAGCTCTTCACAGCTCCCGACATTAGCTCCAGTCTTTCCACTGTCAACCAAGGCTTCCACCAAAGTAAATTTACGGTCACTAGAATCTGCCTCAACTGATTCTGCAAGAATTCCCTGATTAAACCAAGCAAAGGAAATTGGATAAATAGATTGCCACCATCCTTTCCCTGAGTGATTTTTAATATACTTAAATAAAAGCAAATTTCAACTGGGTTGAACAATCAAAAGACACATGACATGTTTATTCAGATGTGATACTACATTTTGGTTATGCCAGAAAGAAGTACAAGAAGAAAAACCAAAACCGACTACCAGAGACTTGGTTGCATAAGAAGTGGGTCTAAATGCGCTTTCTCAAGACTAAATGAGTGAAAATCAGATACCATGGAAGGCCATGGGATCTCAATTTTTTATGAGAAACATATAATCTTATGTAATGGAAAAGTCATCACTACTAATAAATTCCAGCAATAGCAAAGTGCATGGCAGTAACCTTGCTTATCCAAAAATTTATTCTCCTATTCAAGACATCCACAGGTACACCAACAGCAGAAGCAACATTCTTGGAGGTCCAACTGAAAACATGAGATAGAGATTATATATTCCATGTGATTAAATCATTGTGTTCACAAGATAAAAATGGCAAAACAAGAAAAGGTCATCCTCTAGTTCACCTTGTTTTATCTTGAAACTGCATGATAATAGACGCATGAAGCGGAGTGACCGTAAACTGTAGCACTCTATCTTCAAATTCAAGCTCCAACTAAAATAAAGAGGTAATTCAGAAGTTAATGATATTTGAGCAAATTAAAGAATGCGAAGAAAAATATCAATGCTACATGGGCTTATATAGCAAAAGATTTTGATTACTGACGGTGAAAGAGTTACAGAGTATTATATTCCTTGACTGAAATTTCTCGATATCTACAATTGGACCTATCACATTAACATATCCATTCTCATTTTAAGTTAACTGATACAGAAATGCCTCACATAACATAATGTTTATTACCGTTATGTAAGACTTTTTCAACACAGTTTAGTCATCTTAAAAAACCCAAGTGAAAGAAGAAAATCTCTCTCAAAGAAAATACTATTATGTAAACTCTGTAGCAACTAACCTTTACAGTACCAAGATTTTTCTTCCAAAGGAGCTTACGAGGGGTCTTGACTTCATGAAATCTTTTAGCATAATCACTTAGCAGCTGGTCCACTGGCCCAGGTACATTAAGTGCCTCATCCTGCAATANAGAAGAAAATCTCTCTCAAAGAAAATACTATTATGTAAACTCTGTAGCAACTAACCTTTACAGTACCAAGATTTTTCTTCCAAAGGAGCTTACGAGGGGTCTTGACTTCATGAAATCTTTTAGCATAATCACTTAGCAGCTGGTCCACTGGCCCAGGTACATTAAGTGCCTCATCCTGCAATAACTCTTTAAAGGTCATTCACAAAGAAACCCATTATTGCTCTATAAACTTCAAACAGAATAACCAAGTAACAAAATAGATATTTGATATAGGGAACAATATGTAGTAATGATATGTTTTTCTTAGGAATATAGGAGATAGCACTCACAACCAGAAGATACGAGCAAGCAGTAATTACAAATAAAAAGTTTCTTCAGGAGCTCTAAATTTCTTGAAGCCAAATATAGACTACAGACTTTCGTATATAGATGTTCAACAGATTGGAATGTCAAGGCACTACTTTCAAACATCTTGATAACATTACAATTTGCTCCTGATGGAACCAGCAAGCGAGAAAAATGAAAAGAATAAAAATCTACCCACGTGCATGTCCTTTGCTAAACCTTAATAAATATAGCCATACAAAGTGCTATGACATTGAAATAAAGATTTAGCCTTTGTTCGGTTCCCATTATTTTCAAAATACATTTTTATCTCTCTTATTTTCAACCACACATTCTTCAACAAAATAATATTACACGCAAACCCAAAATTTTTCCTTATTTTTTAACCACACCTTCTCTATCAAATCAGTATTTCAAAATGCATTTTTGGCAATAAAAAAAAAAAGACTCAAACATGCTCTTAAACTGTAAACAATGTTATATGTGTTTTCATTACATTGAACCATAGCACAAAATTGTGTGTTTGTTGTCTGAGGTGGCAGTGGAGTGTTGGAATAATAGTTTGACATTAACATTATAATCATATATGATTATGGGTGAATAAATGATGCAAAATGGAAAGTCTATTCTAGGCTTAGAAGAAATTAAATCAATTAGGGTTTATTATTGAATACAATTACAAATCTCCCTAAATACCACAAAGGATGATAAAATTGTGAATTCTATATTTCTCGATAATAATTGCAACGTTAGTATATGCCCAATTTATAGTGCAACGGGAAAGAGGAGAAAAGGAATGTAAACTCCTAAATAAAGAAAGGAAAACAAAAACATTTCCTAACTAACAAACAATCATACTATACAAATAACCAATCATCCCTTAATTTCAGGATTTCTTCATTCCCCCTCAAGTTGGGTCGTAGATATTAATCATATCCACAATGAAATCATCAAAATTTTGTCGAGGTAGCCCCTTTGGTAAAGATATCTTCTATTTGGTCTTTGGTGGGCACATGTCATGTAAATAGTTTCGTCTTCAACTTTTTCCTTGATGAAATGTCTATCTACTTCTACATATTTGGTTCGATCATGTTGATCTCATATCCTCTATTAATCCAACCCAATCAGCATCAGTAAATATTTCTACTTCTTTTTCATTTTTCTTGAAGAAGAGTTCTTTCCCAGGAGAGCCTTTAAGGTATTTCAGAATCCAGTATATTGCTTCTAAATGAGTTTCTTTTGGAGAATGCATGTATTAGCTTATCACACTCGCAAATGCAATGTTAGGTCTAGTGTGCGATAGGTAGATTAGTTTTCCAACTATTCGTTGATATCTATCCTCCTCAACGAATTTTCCGACGTCTATCTTATTTTCTTCAAGCATCCATAGGGGTGTTACTTGGTTTACATCCAAGCATACTAGTTTCAGTAAGTCCAGAACATATTTTTATTGTGAAACATTGATGCCCTTTGTTGCTCTGGCTACTTCATCCCCAGAAAATACCGCATTGGTCCCAAATCTTTTACTTCAAATTCAATGGCTTGACTCTTTTTTAGTCTTTTCATCTCAAATGTAGTCTCCATTGAAGATTATGTCATCAACACATACAATTAGAATAGCGTTCATCCCATCTTCAAATAATTTGAAAAACATAGTGTTATCTGACTGTCCTCTCGATATCCTTGACTTCTCAACACTTTTGCAAATCTATCAAATCATGCTCTCAATGACTGTTTGAGGCCGTACAGAAACTTCTTTAGTTTACATACCTTTACAAAAACTTGGTAATAGTGTCATAAAGACTTCTTCTAACTCTCCATTTAAGAATGCATTTTTAATGTCAAGTTGTAGGAGTGACCAATCCAAATTTGCTGCTAGAGACAAAAGCACCCGAATTGTATTCAACTTTGCTACAAGTGTAGATGTTTCTGTGTAATCTACGCCATAGATAAGCGTATATCCCTTCGCAATCAGACGAGCCTTGTAATGTTCTATTGTCCCATCTATTTTGTATTTGAAATTGAACACCCATTTGCACCCAACAGGTCTCCTTCCTTTTGGTAGCTCTATTACATCCCGCGTTTCATTTCTCTAAAACTCTCATTTCTACCATTACTGCTTCTCTCCACTTGGGAGCTTCCAATGCTTCCTGGATATTTCTCGGAGTTTCTGTACTATCAAGGTTAGAGACAAAAGTTCGAAATACTGGAGACAAGGCTTTATAAGCTATGAATTTAGAGATAGGATGGAGAGTACATGACCTAATTTGTTTCACGAGAGCAATAGATATATTAATGTCGAAGGTTTCATGAGAAGTATCATGGATATGTCGAGCTATCACCTGTTCTGACTCTACTGGTGCTCCGAGTGTGAGGTCTCCCTTGTACTTTGATTTCGACCTCCTTGAATAAACTAATATCTCTTTGTCACGTTCTTCCTCAACTCCCTCAAGGGTTAAGTTGTCTTCTTTAGATGGTATGTTAGAACATGATTATGTTGTAGGTTCAGTGTTTGGGATAGATTCATGGGGTTTAGTGTTTGGGATAGATTCGGGGGTAGAAAGAGTGATTTCCAAGAATCGATCTTTACTCAAATTCTCCCCCGAAGAGAGGATTTTTGGAAATAAGGAGTTTTCTCGAAGGTGACATCAAGACCGATAAACACATTTTTTGTGATTGGATCATAGCATTTATAACCCTTTTGTGTAGGTGAAAAACCAATGAATACACACTTAAGAGCAAGGGGATCGAGCTTATTTCAATTATAGGAATGAACGTGCACAAAAGCTGTACTACCAAACACTTTTAGAGGTAAGTTTGAGTTCAGCTGAGAGTTAGGAAAGAAATTCTGGAATTTTTGCAAAGGAGTTTCGAATCTGAGGGTGCAATTAGGCATTCTATTAATGAGATAAGCTGAAATAGATTGATGTTAAAATGGCATCTCCCCAAAATGTTTTAGGCATATTTGTAGTGAACATCAGGGCACCAGCAAACTAAGTAGATGACTATTCTTCAAGGTAGTTTTTAAAGTGTTGTTGAAGTATTCTGCGCTATTATCCGTGCGCAAAATTTGAATGAGTCTAGAATTGAGTTTTGACCATTGAATGGAAATTTATAAACACTGATTGGGCATCAACCCTTTCTTTTAACATATAGATCCAACATATTCAGGTATGGTCGTCGATAAACGTAACAAACCACTTTGTGTGGGTGCAATTAGGAGTTCATTAAGGTCCTCATAAGTCACTGTGTATCATGATAAATTGTTTAGATGATTTGTATGTAGATTTTGGGAACGACGAACGATGATATTTTGCAAATTCACAAATTCCACATTCAAGGTCAAAAGAATCTTTTCTCGAAAATATTCAAGAAAATACATGTCTCAAATGTTGAAAGTTGGGATGTCTCACTCTATAATGCCATAAAAGAATCTCACTATCCTTAGGGACAAAAGCAGAATCACAACTAGCAAATTGACTTTTACTCACATTAGTTTCGTCAAAACAGTAGAGTATATCACTCTCTTTAGCATCGTCAATCGTCTTCTCCGATGATAAGTCCTGAAAGAAGCGGTGAGAACGGAAAAATTAGTAGAACAATTTGAATTTTGTCAATTAACTAATGGATAATAGATTCCAGGACAATTTTGGGTCACGGAGAACATGCTTGAGTGTTATTGAATTTGATATTCGAATACTCCCCTTTCTAGCGACGAGAAAGAGTGAGTCATCTGCAATTTTGACTTTAAGATTGCCCGCACCTGGTGAATATGTAAAAAATAGATATTGGGAGTCCGTCATGTGATCGGACGCACCAGAGTCAATAATCCATGGCATTTTAGAGAGGATGGTAGTGTTTAGGGATTTTCGGAAATTACCTTGGCCATGAACTTGACAGCCTAGAAATTTGGAAATTGGAAAACATTTTGTAGAGTTGTTCCAATTGTTTAGGGTTGAATGCACCGTTTGGAGTGGGAATTTTCATTTCAGTGGAATTGACTGTAGCCTGGTGGCCTTGATATCTAGTGATTTGTCTCGTTTCCAATGAGTCGAGGTTTTCATGTATATCTCAACATGTATCTTCTTTACATTCAGGCTTCTAACAATGATCACACCATGGGTGACCTTTTTGATATTTTGGACCTAGTCCAATTTTAGCTCCTCTAAAATTTTGGGCTGACCAATCAAGCCCAATAGCTTTGGGCCAATTAAAGTAATTTTCTCTAATAGCATTATTAGGAAATCCCTCAGGCCCAACTTCATTAAATCCACTAGACCTATTTAAATTAGAGATAAAGGGTTGATCCTCGCTACTAACCAGCCGAACTTTCTTCAACATAATTGGTCGACGGCTTCCTTCACGTCTAACTTCGCTATACACTCCATGGGGGTTGACAGTGGTCGACGGCCAAGAATCCGACCTCTTACATTGTCCAAGTTTCTATTCAACCCTGCCAGAAATTCTAACACTCTTTCATTCTTCAGCCTCTTCTTGTACCGAGTACCGTCTTTAGGGCGGTCCCATTCTTCTTCGATGCACAAGTCCAATTCTTGCCAAAGATTCGCCATCTCCATATAGTAATCGGTGACATCACTTTCTCATTACTTCAATTGCCACAACTTAATTTTAATTTCAAAGATTTGGGATGAATTTTCGACATCGGAGTACATCTCGCGTACAACTTCTCATTTTGCGGTTGACATGAAAAGGAAGGTTTTACCAATTGAGGGCTTCATGGAGTTCACCAGCCACGCCATTACCATGGAATTTTCAAAGTTCCATCTTTTTTTTAAGATTTGCATCTATGGGCTGCTTTATGTCTCCGGTAAGGTATCCAATTTTGTCTTTTCCATCGACTACTAGTTAAATTGATTGTGCCCAATCTCTATAATTCCTTTCATTGAGTTTTTCAATTGTTAGTTGAAAGGATGAATTATCAATTCCAATCAAACTCAAGGTTTGAGTGGGCTCTGTCTCGTTGATCACAGATTCAAATGTTTAATCTTTGCTGTTGACGGTGATTTCCACCATTGACAGCCGAGTTTAGACTAACCCGGGCTCTGATACTATAAAGACAAATGATGAGAAAATTGTTAATTATATTTCTCAATAATAATTGCAACGTTAGTATATACCCAATTTATAGTACAACGGGAAATAGGAGAAAAGGAATGTAACCTCCTAAATAAAGAAAAGGAAAAAAAAAAAAAAAAACTTTCCTAACTAACAATAATACTATACAAATAAAGAAATTATCCTATAATAACCAACCATCCCTTAATTTCAGGATTTCTTCACTCTCTCTTTATTCTTTCTTCTCATTCTTCTTTCTCTCTCTTCTTAATTGATCTTTGTTGCTTGTGTTCGTCGTCAATAAATACCTTAATGCAATCAAAAAGAAGAAAAAATCTTTAACATCTTGAATTCTCTCTACTAGCCGTTAATATTTAACCTAGGACTTAATCGTAAGACTTAGGGACCAAAATAAGTGGTGGCCGCTAGTTGAGGGACCAGAGTGAAATTTTCACAAATTGCAGCTTCAGTAACTCTTGTTTAGCCTTTTTGGGATAAATATTCTCTTTTAAATCATGTCAAATAGATTTCTTATGGTATGTAGATACATTTTAGTATCTCAGTAATTATGTTTATTTGTGTAAATTCGTGGAAAAATTTGCTTGACAAGGGCTAACAAGACTAAGAAACTATCTAGTTTCGATAAGAGATTATTAGATTCACCAGAGTTTATTAACCTTTGGTCAATCTCTAATAATTTTAGACATGGAGACACCAGCCACTCCCATTTCCCTCTCTCTCTCTCCTTTCCTCACACTTCTCTTTCTGCTTTCTACTACATAGAGTCACACACACCATGTTCACACTACACTAATATTAGTTTTCTTGGTTGAAGAAAGGTCAAGTGTTCAACCAAATTTGCGACTAATCCTTTTAAGCTCCAAAGTGTGTTATGTAATTTTGTCTATGGTGTTATTATTTTTGGGATAAGAGGACTGGAGATTAGTTTCACTACAAAAAATCTTTACCACCTAAATTTTCCATTTGTCGTGTCTTCTTTAGGTCATGATATGATACGATTTCTTTCTGAAATTTTAACACCTAAATTCCCATGGCTTGTGAGCAGGATTTAATAATTACATCTATGAATTTATTTTTTTGATTTTCTTTAAGTAACTTTGTTTAAAAGTTTATTTATTATTATGAATGCTTTTTAATCATTATCTTTTGTTGTGTCGACAATTCCAGACAATTTTACTTTTAATGTTACAACAAAAAATTGAAGTTTTAGTGACACTTGGGAATTTAAGACCCGGTGCATCCCAAACCTTTAGCCTTGCAAGCCTCTAAAGTTTTGGGGTTTGCTCAAGAAACTATATTGGATAAAGTTCATCAAAATCACATTGAAGGTAAATTGTAAATCTAATTTCTCCCGTAAATCAGCAGCTGAGAAAGGAAATCTGGAAAGGAATAAGGAGAAAATAGCATGTGAGAACACTATTCTATATCCTTAAGCATGTGTATTTGTCCCAGCTCTTGAATACCAAAGTGTAGTTCAACAAATCACATTGAAGGTAAATTGTAAAACTAATTTCTCAAAATGTTTCACTTCTTTCGAAACCCATAATTTATAACGTTAATGTGCATAGCGGATTGGCTAGTGCCAATATAGTTAAGGAACCTACATACCTGGATAGGTGGCCAGAAATTCGTCGAGATAATGGTAGCATTAATATTATCTAGAGACATCTCATGCTCCCGTAAATCAGCAGCTGCATTAAATTTGCAAATTCTACATATTTAACTTTGGTAAATGTATAATCTGAATTCATAAATGATCTCAGTAAAAACTGCGGAAAGAAAATACACTAGGTCTGCCCACAATCCTGAAAATCTAAAACAAAGATTGCAAAAACCTGGTTGAGGTTGGTGCTTGATAGTTGCTTTTATATTTGTATTGGTCCTTTTGGAATCAATTAGATCATTGAGCATTATTTCACATTTCTGCATGCTGCTCTCTCCAAAATGAATCTGCAATCGAGAACAGAACCCCAAACATGAAGGTATTTTAAGCTTAAAAGATGGAAACCAAAAAGAATTCCAATTTGCAGAGAGAAAGTCAGTGTTTTATGAAATACCTTGAGAAGTTCTAAAGTACGTATTTCTGAGTCAATATCATAATCTGATTTGTTCAGAAGTTTTTCAGCCAGCATTACACGATATTCATTAATAAGCTGATCCTTCGAACCAATTATGCCAACAATCATACCAAGAATATCAACTTTCCTTCGATACCTACTACCCTTTAAGGGGTCCGCCTCTAATGGGTCAGGCTCCCAACTTAAGGGTACATATCATTGGAAGAAAATATCAGATCCAAAATTATGAAAGCAAGAATTTATTATATTTTCTTATTTTACGATTTGAATACATGATAAATCATTTCATTACTTCAGCCTTCTCTTTTCAGGCAAGTAAATACCTTTGTGCATTAATCCATGCTTGTTTGTCATCAGTGTTGACATCATCATCAAGGCCAAAGTTCTCTTGATTTTCTTCATCTCTATTTAATTCTTCAAGAAGACTATCTCCAGTGCTTCCTGGTCCACTGGGATTCCCCCCAGCTCCATCAGTAAGCATGGTAACAATGCATTTAATGGTATCTTTCCTACCTCTCAAGTATTCCCTAATTGGTTCACCTACGGCTTCAAGGAACACTCCTGCAGGATCTATAGTTCGAAGGGCTTTGATAGTTGAAATATACTGGTGCAATATATCATTGGTGGAGGCACCAGCTGTAAGTAACCGATATCTTAATGCAGTGATGAATGAATCAACAAGTTTTGAGTGCTGTCCAGTATACTCAAGACATTGTTTCAAATCTTCGATAGAAGGAGAGCTGTAAAATTAAGAAGACAATTGACCATTATGATCATGCATGCATCAATTACACGAGGCCCCTATATTATTTGATTCTCTTAAATTAGAAGAAACCTGATGAAAACAATAATAGTGGATCTCCCAATTTCTTAAAAGTTCTATGGCAGGTTCTTCAGAGACAAGGTGTTGCCTAGTTTTATCTTTAGTAAATTAGTTAGTATTTTATGTTGTGTCCAGATTATTTGTGTTTTCTCTACTGAATTGGAGTCCTTGTGTAGTTCATGAATTAATTTAGTCAAATCCATGTTGAAGTGGAATTTTCTCAACTGCTGTGTTGTGTAGTCTTTTTTGCCATTGCTCTAGTCAAATCAAGATATTCAGTTCAGAAATATGGCATGAACTTCTCGATCTAAAGTAGAAGTGGAACTATATGTTTTCCTGCTGGTTGGACACTATTTTATGGTAAGATCTCATTAATAATTTTCTAATTGAGACTGTCAAGGCCTTGGACAGATTATAAGGTTTCTTTGTTGAGTTCTCTTTCTACCTCACCATATCCTTAGTCTTTTATTTCTTATTTAAGGAACCAATCCTCTCTCCTTCCCTCCCACATACCCATTTTACTTCAACTGCTGATAAAACAAGTTTAAAATTAAATCAACCTGTTGAAATTAAAAAACAATATAGGAAAATATGATTAGCCAAAATATTGTTTATCTATGAGGCTGCTTCATCATGCTTGATCAGTATCTTAAAATGAATCATCTAATGTAAAGTATATCAAAACTACCTGTCCGGATAATCCACAATAATTTCAAAAAGCTTGGCAATTCTTAGATCTTGCAAGGTTTCATATGCAAAATACTCTAAGCGCAACTGCCATCTGACAAGTCCCTCAGAGGGAGTTCCAGTTCCATAATAGTTAGATGATGGATAAGATGCCAAAGGTGATTTAAGACCAGAAGAAGGGCTTCCATTACTTTTAGAATCACCAAGGTAAGCAAGAAGGGCATGCAAGAATTGGAGGGGCACAGCCTGCATAACAAAATCTCCCTATTTCAGAGGGCATGTGTTGAAACTTAATTATGTCCTTTGTTATCAAATGTGAATTACAAAAACTTCAAGATGATTCGGAGAGATGGAAATCCATAAACAGAATAAAAATATCCTTGTACTTGACGAGTTTCAGGTAAACATGGAAACTGAGAAGCAGATCATGCCTACAAGAGCTACCTGTATCCACCGTTTAATGGACTCCAAAACTGAACTCCTGTAATCATCACCAGCCAGCTCATGCACTTTAGTCTGCCAAGCAATTAAAGAAATAAAATATGTTTCTAAACAAATGGAAGAATAAAAAGCATAAACAAAGGGAACATAGTATGTTCAGCTGAAAATTCATCATCCAGAAGTTTTCAAAATATTGCTGTCAATTAGTAGAAATGAAATCAACGATCTCAATGATTCCAAAAAGAAAAGAAGAGCGTATAGATCTCAATAAGATACAAAAAATCACAAAAAAAAAAAAAAAGAGGCAATCAAATGTGCTGAATGCCAATGAAATGATATCACTAATGCAAAACCTTCAATAGGAAAAATATAGCAGATGCGTAGGCATCTTCAGCCATTGAGGTAAAGCCAAGATTCCTAAGATCACGAACAAGCATCCCAATGTTCTTCACTAATTTGTTGTTCCCCAAAAATATTCCATGGAGGTGGGATCCATCAATATCCATTTTCCCAGTTCTGCACGATAGTTTGCTTTTCTCGTCCAAATCCATTTCATCTTCTGCCTGCAATGCATTATCATCCTCATAGCCTGTACCCATGATTGTACTTAACTCTTCTAGTCGTCCCTTAAAATACCAGTGAAGTACATCTGAGAATATTATGAAATAGAAGTAGCCATGGTTAAATTAATACAACTTAACGCTATAAGAATATCATCATATATGAAGCTTCCTTCCCTACCCCCAATTTCAGGTGTGGTGTATAGGGAGGAGGTGAGGGACTGAATAGCAAAAGGAAACAATTAACACTAAGAAGTCCAATGGTTGCCAAGACCTAAAATAACGAATGAGAGTGTTACATCTGTATTTCACATGGGCAAAATTCACATGGAGATGCAACACAAGCCAATACACTTCGTAGTTGAGGCATTTAGTTTGAGTGAAAGAAAACACAGGTCATGTGGGAAAAGCAAAAATGACGTAGAAGTCCAATCCCAAAATCAGAATGGTTTCTTCAAAAATTTGCAGTGTAGAAGAGAACAGCAATAACCTATAACAGAGATAATTTTGCCAAATTCCTAAATGCCCTTTTTCATTGAGCTGTGGGAAACTTGGTAATAAAATAACAAAATGAAATTGTTTTAGTCTAGTTATATAATACCAAAATAATAAAATAGAAGACAAATAGCTTGTAAAAAAAAGATTATTATCACTAAAAAATATAATAAGACACATCAACAGTACAACAATAGTATATACCCTACATCAGTATTACATGCTCTGCATCAAAAAAGCATCAGGGAGAAATACATGTATTATATTGATATTAAGAATTTACAACAGTAACTACTACTCATCCGCAAACTTCAAAAATTGAAGACACAGAAGTGAAGTAATGACCGACACCTCCACTAATCAAAGAATATTAACTCGCAGGTTCACTGATAAACTCGCATATCAGATGATTTAGGGAACATGAATCAAAAAACTTTAACATGAGCATGTAATAATATGTGAAAAACATACCTGGAAAATGCCGAGGAAGACTGGCCATGAGGACTGAAGATAATGTTAAATGATACTTCGAGAAAAGATGGTTGCACTTTGCATCTGAACTGATTTGTCTATCTGACTTATTTTCTCTGTATGTTTGCAAAGCATGAACCAACAATGATAGGCACCTCTCCTGGTATTGTTTTTCGGAAGATATCTCTTCCAAAGCATTGTGTAATACTTGCTGGATCTCGTCTTGCTGATCCTGTTTCAGTATTTATCATCACTGCAATATTATTTGAACCAATATCTAATATGGAGCACCTTCTATCGACAAAGAATATTTCTTTCAAATGAATAAAATCAAACACATTGGTGATTTGTACTAACAAACATTCTACTAGAGTATTGATTTTTCAGTGTTCTCAACGTATTCACGAATTAATGGAAGCTAAATTTTAAGATTGTTTAATACTAGTCTTATTACAAACTGAGAATTCAAATGCAGAGATACATCAAATCAGCAATGTTGGCTGTCAGATTTCAGACTCCAGGCTTGTCACTTGTAAGTTGAAACAACAACGAAATTTACATTCTGAAATAAACTATCTCAAGTAAGAGAAAAATATAGGAAGTAATATTCTCAAATGACCTATTCTTGACTCTATCATCACATTATGTTTTATCTGCAACTTATAAGAATTTTTGTTTTTATATCTTCTGTATACGGGGAATTTATATCAAACTATATGACATCTAACTGATTTTCAACTTCCTTCTGGACATTATATCCATCAGCATCCTGGCCTTCAGAACGTTGTACATATTCATCAATAATCCTTCTATTAAACTCATTGCATTACAGTTATCATTTTAAATAGCTCAAATAATTTTTTTTTAATTAAACATGATCCAACAAAGGAAGAATATTATACATAGAAAAAAATTGGATACCACAACAATGAAGAAAAATTTAGACTAAATTTATGAAATTGAATTTAATAATGTCAACAAGTGATGACAAGTTGCAAGGCACACAGTATTGTTATAGTTGTACTAATTATAAAGCAAAGACAGCGTTGAATCATCACGTATTAAAACCTACACCATTGAGTTTCCTTTCTTTTCCTTTGGGTCTAAATTAACTAAATGATAGAATGCATACTTATCAAACATGAAAACGCATTGCATACTAAGGCATCACGTGGATATATACCTGATCATTCATTTCTAGAACTGCAAGATCACCATAGGCATCAAAATGCCTCCAAAACCTTGATGCCCCATTTTTCTCAAAAGTTTCCTATAGCAAAAAAAATATTAACTACAAGTTTTCAGCAAACATAGGAACTCACATATTCATGAATGCAGAGAAATTATTGTTCCAACTCACCATCTCAAATGCATATATAAAGGGCCCTCTCCACAAAATATCTTCTATTTAATGGTGAAGGCCTTTGAATTAAAGGGGTCCTTAAAATCCTTTTGGAACAGTGGTCAACATAAAGAATATTTCAATCCGTTCATTATTCCTCACTCTTTTACCATGGAAATGGCAAAGAGAAATCATTAAATAAGCAAAAGAAAGATGAATATACCTCAAGAGAGCCAAGGAAGTGTTCAATGACGAGAGAATCCAGTCCGCAGTTGCAAAGATTCTGCACTTGCTTCACGAAATTCGAGGCGAACGATAAATCGCCATTGCCTTTGAGAAGTGCTTCTGTAGATAAGCAAAATCCTTTCCAGCTATCGTCAATTTCTCCAATTAAATCTTCATTCAGAGAGTCCAAAACCGCTAAATTACACATCTGTGATGATTCCGAGTCATCCACTGCCTCCATTTTTGAGAACTTGCAAATATTCTTATTGGTATTCAACCAAAAGAACCCTAATTCAGACCGTAGATACAGAAATACAAATATACATTTGCCGCCATATTTTACCTACGTTGAAGACAGAATAGTGATGTGGCCGTTAAAATTGTCTAGATGTCTAGTCAAATGCAAACGTGGATTTCCAAATCAGCCAAACACACCTCATCAATTGTCTAGAGGCGCCGGTGGTCGGTGGTGGAAGGCGGCGACACGGAGAGGCGGTCTTCTTCTGCCGATGTAAGGCGTCGAGGCGAGAAACTCAGAGACGAGAGTGAGATTGTTGAGAGAATTCAAGTCCCAGATTATGTGGTTTTAGCCTTCAAGTATGGATTTGTCGATTTGGGATATCCTCTTCAATGCTGAGAGATGATATTGGATTAAAGCAAATTAGGTCCATTACCCTAAAAAAAGTGGGAAAATAGAAAAATAGTTTAAAAACTAATTGAAGTAATTAACCCCGTGACCAATACGGTCAAAACCTCCAAAATCCCCAACCTTGCACAGGGAGGTGGAACGTGGAAGTGGAAAACTGAGGAATACAAATGGCGAGGGAAAGCAAATTACTATTGAGTGGGGGACCAGAATAAGCAATACCCTAACTAAAATACTACTACGTCCACTCTCCAAACAACATCTAAGGGTCCGTTTGATTGCACCTTAGAAAATTGGTTGGAAAGAAAACGAATTCTACGGAAAATAATTGTCTAGAACTTATTTTCCCGGGAAATGTCAAATAGTTGTGTTTGATTGGTATAATTTTCCACCTAGAAAATATTTAGATTTTCCATCTTTTGATATTTGATTGCTTCGTTTTCCATGGAAAATTATGAGTTTTTCCGTCTTTTGACGCACAAAACCACACCTAAAAAAGATCTTGAACTCCTACTCCCATCAAATTGAAGCCCTTCCTATCAATTCTTCACTCATTCAGTATTCAGGAAAAATCCGTCCCCTCTGAATCCATGTACCAAAAAAAATTATATATAAAAAGAAACCCAGGAATGATTTCTCTTTTGTTTACAGCAAACTCAAACCCATAATTTTTCTGATCTAATCAATCAATTTCTATCTCTAGAATTAAAATTGCAGAACACAAACAAAAAATGAAGCCCATTGTAAAAGAAGATGAATAATGGGGAATCATGTCGCCACCGAAAATGATGAAATGATTCGTTTGGAATTAATTGACTGCATTATCGAGAATATAACCAAACTTAAACAATACAATTCATTCCAAGTTCAAATTTGACTTGTAAAGTGGAAAGCTTCAACAAGAAAACAGAGATTTTGATGAGTGCACTACGAACCATACCCGCTTCAATGCTGGAGGAAGTAAAGCAAGGTTCGCCGTGAGAGACGACTGCAGAAGATGGTCGTCGGCTGGGCTGAACTGGAAATGTTAATGTTTTTCTTTCTTTTGGTGGAAAATAGGGCGCGAGAGTGGGAGAATGGAAAAAATTTTGACCGAAAAAATAAGCATATCAAACATGTTAAAAAGTACGAAATGAAAATTATTTTCTATTTTTCTTGGAAAATTAGGCTTATCAAACGGGGCCCAAGACTCTGTAGAAAATAAATTCTGCAATTAGCTATCCCACTAGAGTTTCATAATGAAACATTCATGTTTGGATCGGATTAAGATCTGATTTTAATATAAGTCAAAGTCAAATAATCAATATCAATCACATCTTTTATGGTCCTACATCTTTTTAACTACACATTTCAAAAACTTCTCTCACAATCCACTAAAAATCTAATTTTAATCCACATCAAACACCCTCTCAATTTCGAAGAACCGATGGATACAATTAATTAAAAAACTTATAGGTAGGCATCGAACACAAGTGAATCTATTGAGATTATGGGTTAGGATTTTGGTACGAGAGAATGGGAATCAAAATTCCCAATTTGATTATCAATTCAATGTTTGTTGTTATGTTTATACCAGTGATTATTGGGTGTTTAATTATTATGTATATTTATGCTATGTGTTTGTCTATAAATTTCCTTGTTATTCTTCTAGTTTGGCAGCTATAAATACATTTTTTTCAAATTAATTTGTTTTCCCCTTATTTTTTTTGGTTGTTTAAGTTTATTATTTCTTAAACAATCTCGATTTAGTTAATGGGGGCAAAAGACTCGTGGATATGTTGACAATGTGTTAAGGGCAAAATCATGTTTTGATGAATGCAAATGTCATGTTTTGTTACTTGTATATCCTTTTGCGAATTCTCAATTGAAACTAAAGGCTAGTGTTTGTTGTAATGTTTTGAGCGACCTTTTGCTTGCAGAGTTGGCCTTGGTGGAGGTGGAGTGGTTGAATTTGTATAAAATGATATATTTTAAGGTATTGATTGTGTTGTCTCTATTTTGAATAAAATGTTCATCACTTTTGTAAAATGTAGTGCAATGCTTTTTCAAGGCATAGAAGTTTGAATATGCAATGAGATTTTTTAAGAAAATGCAGAGTAATGGGATCATTCCAAATGCATTTAGTTATGGGGTTTTGATTCGGGGGCTTTGTAAAGGAAAGATTGAAGAGGTTGAAGGACGCTCATGAGCTTTGTATTAAGATGTTGGAATAATGTCACTTTTTAATAAAAGGTGTTCCTTTTCCAGTTGCCTTCTCAACAAATTTGGATTATATATTGCTACATTCTCAGCAGTTGCATCCGTTTCATCCGGATCACCTCTTGACGGTCAACCTATTTCTAATACCATCCCTTCTATCCCTTCTTACCCCCATTTTAGACATGACAAATATTACAGCATCTATTTGTGCATATTACACGTTGTCATAATGTAACTTTCTAATATGGTCAATCATTCCTGAATTAGGCCCCTGTTTGAGCCACATTAATATTTTCATTCTCATTCTTCTATTCATTTTCAACAACACATTCTTCAATAAAATAATATTTTCCATCACATCAATAACTTTTCCTTATTTTTCAGCCACACATTCTTTATCAATCTACAATTCCAGAATACATTCTTCCAAAATAATGTGGCTCAAACGCACACTAAGCCAAAAAAATCTGCTGTTGAATACATATATTTTACCTAATCTGCCAGTAGGACCGTAGAGCAGAGGGGGAATGGAAACTTAGACTTGATTTATTTTCTCTTTCATCTGGTTATCATCAATAAGTCGTTCAAGCAAGCCTGATCTATAATTAGCTTTGCTTCTCGTCACTGGTATCCATGAAATTGTTGGCATTTCCAAAATACGTTTGTTTCCAAACTGGTTGAGTGTCAATAAATAGTCCTTCCAGATGTTAGGCTAGATTTTGCAGGGAAGAAAAGTAAGCCTCTGAGCACTCGGCATCTTCCAAGGTAACAATGAGGAACACAGCAGCATGCTTCACATTGTGATTAGGCGGTTCTATGACTAAATCAGCTAAAATAAACTATACCAGACTAATAGCATGCCCGATTTCTTATCCTATTTACCTTTAATAAGAATCGCCAATAAGTAGAATATGTGCATTCCACTAAAATATAGACTTCCATGACTAAGAAGGAAAAAGAGAGAAAACCAAGATGAGATAAACTTGTATTTCTTAGATAATTACTTGTGGCATTATTTCTTGATTTTTGGAATATGAATATATACAATATTAGAAATAGCTATAGCAAGTATTCCAAAGGTAAGGAAGTACAACAATTGTCGTCTCTTCTTTTTAACTCCCAAACAAAAAGCAAAATTACGTAGATGATGGCTCAACTTCTCGTTTGGGCCGATTGCGGATGCGTGGTGGTGCAGGTTCGTTTTCTGAAGGAATGTTAACTTCATCCTCATCCTCTTCTGCTTCTAGTATAGCTTGGTTTATTGCAGCCTGTTCAAACATGAATCAAGTGCTTTGAATACAGATAAGCCTATAATGATACGTGACAATTTTTCTCCAGGAAAAAAAGAAACAAAGGATGAAGGATAACAATGCAGTAAACACTTCTCCAGATCTTGAGAAAGGGGTCAAATGATTGAACAGCAAATACCACAATTTGTAGTGATATTTAACAAATCAAGTTACGGCCATTGAAATTCAAATATTGCAAGTGATAAAACAGAACCGCCTAGTGAGGTAGCAACTAGAAATTACTAAAATTCCCAAACCATTCATATATAAAACTTAAAATTCAGTTGAAAAATTAATAATGTAAGAGATAAAACAGGACAACATTTCGAGCATTTTAGAATGATATTTGGACAATACTTGAGAAATTATAAACTTAGTTTTTTTAAGAATTTGCAAGTCACATATAACCATGTCTTGCAGTGGACTGCAAAATCTTTTCAGCTGCCACATGTATATTCAGTTTATTCCCCCACTTCTACACATTGGAGAACGCTGAGAATCCAAAGAGGTACTTCCCTTATAATATATAATGCATAAAAACTTTTCATTTCTCGTAACAGAACTTGTAATATTGAACTACCAAGCATCTGCATTCCTTTAATTCAAGGAAATGTCTTTGATTACTCATGGACAGGCAGGAAGCAAGCAATGTAGAAATTAATATAAGTTTTTCTTAACAGATCCAATAGAAAAAAGTTATGAACAATTACAGGAAAAAAGTTTCACTCATTTCTTGTAATACAGACTTGTTGACTGGACCCAGCAATAATATATGAATACACAAAAAATGTTTCTTAAGCATAACATCTCTCCTCATTAAGTATCTGAGATACTTACTGATATAAGAGCAACTACCTCACACATTTTTCTCTCTTTCCATGAGAATATCAAGGCTGAGACAACAGTCTATGTTCCTTGAAATTTTCCCATAGCTTGCACCTGTCTAGCCCTAACACGTCATTGTGACGAGTCTTGTAGGTCAAGCCAGCAAGTTGTCTTACGAATTAGTTGCAAGCTTTGGCATCCTTGAAGAATTGAAGGAGACAACCTAGAGAGATCCAAGCTTTAGCGAAGTTAATCAATAAATATTTGAGTTTGGCCTCAGGCTTGAACTTCAAAGTTCTAATAAAGTACATCTTTGTTATCTTGATAGGGCCTTGCATTAGTAATCAAGAAGTTTAGGCTTCTATTAGAGTTGACCTACAGCAAAAGCATGCTAGGCTGACATGTGGGATTGCTCTTCATTGAAGCTAAAAGCGACATAAGTTCAAACTCAAATAGGGAGCCTCAAGTTAAGATCCTCATGCAGGGGTACAGAGTTTTATTCCAACGGTGCCAATAGACTATTTAATTTAGAGAAGTTGGCACTTTTCAAGCCTTCATACACACTACATGTCAACAAGGACGTTAGTAAATTGTCGACAGTGTCCTGGGTAGCATTGGTCCCATGATAAACGTGCAAGGAGACTTCAGCATGATTGTTGAAGTCACGCATAAAGTGTTTCTGTGAGTTCATAATGGGTAAGTACTTACAATAGGAGTTTCTGGGAACTGCGGAGTTTATTTACTCGAGGAATTATTGCTTAGAGGTGTTATGCAGTGGCATTTTCATAATTTCAAATTATTGTGAGGGAAATACTCACTGGTTGACAATCTGGTGGAGTTGAGATTTTAAAGAGCTGACGTTGAGGATGGGATCTTCATTACCTATTTTAAGGAAGGCAAGTTTACAAGCATCTGTCATTCTCCCTCATACTACAGGGGAGCCTTTGGATCCTTTTGAGCACTAAGAAAGCAACAATCTTAGAATCCTGGGATAATGGGTACCTTACGGTAGACTTTTGGCATCTCAAATAAACTCTAGAGTTCCCCATACAAGTTTGTAATTTGCAAGCAGCATTGGACCCACAGAAGACATTAGGCATTGATTTTGAGCAAAAGCTACATGATAGGAATCATTATGCTCCATGGGAAATCATCTTGCTATAGGCCAATTGGCCAAACAAGCAATCTTCACAAGCATACCAAGAGCCTTGCGTGTCAATTTGTCAGCAGTGGCTGCTAACATGTAACAGACCGTGTAGCATGATCATAGTTTGATGGTACTTCAAGTAAGAATTGGATTTACATGTGATCCTACTAATGGGCACTAACTTCATGACCACAAGGATAGTGTCATTGAGGTCACTAACAACCTTTAATCTTGAGATAGGGCATGGTTTCTCCCTTACCACCAAAAATTCATGGAATGGACCGTGTTGAGGGAAAACGTGAAAAACAATCTAATCAAGACCACCGACTAAGAAACTAAATGATGTTGGAGTGGGAATCACAACAAATGTGAGCAGTGTGGATCGGAAAGTACGTTGGCACCAAGTGCAGCACAGTGACACATTGGGTATTCATGCTAATAAGCTTCATGGCCTCAAACTTGCAATTGGTCATCAATAAGATTCAAAGATACATTTAAACCGAGCCAAAGAATCTATCATCACATATTCAGTTAATCCAAGTTACATTGATGAGAACATGACAGTAAAGGAAGGGCAATGTTACTAGAATGAATAGGGATATGTGTTGAAAGAAGACTTCCCCTTCTTATCTAGAAAAAACAGTGACTTATTATTTTCTCAATAGGAGAGAATGGTTGGACTTTGGGAATGAGGACTTTGAAGCATCGAATGGGTGAAAAATAGAATGACATACAGCAAGAGTTGACCAGTGACACATGACCTTGACTTCCATCCAATGAGAGTAAACTACATACCATCAGAAGTCTGTACACATCAGTTGAGTTCATTTTCAGCTATTAACAGCTACCGATATAAGCGGCCACTAATTGCAGATCTACCCCTCTCCTTGTGCCAATAGTGTCACAATTGTTTATCCTACTCTTCTACTTGCACAACCTCATGATATTATCCCTTCAAGCATTATGTTTCCCAATATGAGCAGCCATCAAATACGGCTCTGCCCACCTCTCCTTGAATCAATAGAAACACAATTTTGTATCCTACTCTAGTACTAGCACAATCTCCTGGTATCGTCTATTCGAGCATTATCTTTCTTATCATTTCAATGCACTAATACCACCCTTCTGTCTCACAACTTCTCCTGTCCCGCTCATATTACAGGAACGAATTATACTCTCGTAAGAAAAAGAGAGAAGCCGTCTTTTTACACTTGTAAATACATGTTGTCATCAAATTACCATCTTTGTTATGCAAAAATTTAGAATTTCCAGCTATAGCCTCAAAGTTGCACAATTGTAACTAACACCAAAAGTTCTAACAGAAAACAAAATATGACAGCCCCAAAAAAGCCTAACATAAAAGATAAACAACCATAGTCTTTGAGAGTGAAAGAAACCCATGAACAATCCTTCAGCATGATTACAAGTAAACAAACAAGCATCTCAAAAAACCAATGAAAACCCTTGAATAACGCTATTTATTACACATACACGCAAACATCAAGAATATGTGAAAATTTAAATACCTCTTCGAGGAACTTCTGGTCGAGCTTGTCAGCAATTCTCATAGAAGTGACAACGGTGACTGCCAAGAGAGAGATGGGCAAGACAAAGGCGAAGATGTAGCTGCTGGTGCTGGGTCCCGCCCGTGTAACCACCGAAATTCTTCTACTACTAGTATTCCGGTAACCCACTGTGAGATTTTGGGCAGTAGGACGGCCGTTGAGCGATAAGGTAAATGGTGGTGGAGTCGTGTTGTAATTGTGGGTGAAATGGAGTCGTGTGGAACACGAGATCGGGCTGTATGTGACCATGGTCGTCATAGTGAGTGGCCAAGTGCGTCCTCCTCGAATCCTCAGCTGGTCAGTTATATCGTTAAAAGACCTTAAATAGGGATTTTTTTTTTTTTTTTTTTTTCTCAAAAGTAAGCCTATGTTCCCTTCATTTTTGAAAAAAAAAAATTTAGGTATATTCTATCCGTGTTTCAGTTTTGAAGTTTGAATTCATTTTGAATTTTGTGTTTTGAGTGTTCATTTTAATAATGTTGAAAATAGGTTCTTTTTGTAATTTTGAAAAATTATTTTCAAAAATTAAAGAATGAATAATGCGTTTACTTTCTAATTTTGAAAAACTGAAAAACTCATTATTTAATATATATATACACACACATACCCTCCGTGTTTCAGTTTTTAGTTTTGAAATTTGAATTCATTTTGAATTTTGTATTTTGAGCGTTCATTTTGACACACACACACACACATATATATATATATATATATAGTTCTTTTACTTATATAAAAACGTCAATTTATTTGAAAATTTTTATACTTTGCATGTAAAACAAAAAAAAAATAAAAATAAAAATTCCTTCGTATTTAATTGCGATGAAACAAAATCAAACTCGTGACCTTTAGAAAATTCATGACTCTCCCAACTAAGCTATCACACTATTGGCAAAATTTGGTCATTTTCCGCGTTTTGAAGTTTTTGATTGGTTTTAACTGAAAAAGCAAAAACGACTTTTTTGGCATTTTTCATTTTCTTTGTAAATTTTAAACTCGTTTTTGAAAATTCATTTCTTAAAATAGGTAAGTAAACGTTTTTTTAGTGATTTTGAAAGCTGAAAACTGAAAAGAGAACGCACTCTTACTTTTTCAAAATTCATTTTCAACCAAACATTTTCTCATAAAATATGTGAATCTGAAATTTTTCTTTATTTTTTTGCCGTACATTCTCCAAAAAATTACTATTCCAAAATTCATTTTCCACCAAAATTTCCATTAAAATAGAGCCAAAACAAGAGCTAAGTAAGTAATTTTTAGGGGAAAAAAAGAAGTGAGTTACTTAAATCATGATTTTTTAATAAAAGAAAGCTAATGAGAAATAATCTAACACGAATATAATTTTAATATTTAAGCATATTAAACAATTTCCAACAATGTTCTTCTTTTTTATTATAAAGAGCATCTTCAAGAATAATTAAAAATAAAGAGTACATTTTAGATTATTTTTTTTTTTTTTTTTTTTTTTTGTAAAGTCCAGTAGTACTATATTTGCTTTTAAGTTATGCTACATTGTTAGGGCTTTTTGCATACAGTTCGACAGATGTACATTTGGCAGAAGGAAAAGGCCGAATGCCCCGGCTATTAGACCGGGGCATTAACAGGGGGGCCAACTGGCGCCTCCCTATTGGAGGGGAGGGGGGGGGGGTCTCTTTGGCAGAATTTCATTAATAGTTGGGAAAAACCAACTTCAAACCAACTAATCATGTTTTGCCGCCACATCATCTGCAAAAATCGCTAACAAAAGAACATGTATTGGCAGCTTAATTCTTTGATTTTTATCTAGATTTTTTTTCAATAAAAAATTATGATTCACTATTTTTTTTTTCATGTTTTCACTTAACTTGTCTCTTGTTCGAGTTTCACAGTTATTTTTCCGATATTTTTAAAGAAATGTATGGACAAGAAATTATGAATGACAACACTAAAATTATGTGGAAATTGCATAAAACCAGGCCTTTAATTTGACATTTTTAAAAATCGGGTTTACACTTTATTTATTCAATTTTCAGGTTTTACCTGCGCCCACTAAATTTCAATCTCAAACCTTAAATTATCACTACCGTCTCCTCCCCTTCATTCTCGTCTCCTCCTTTTTCCCTCCCCCTCTCTCCCTCCGATCCCTTATCTGTCGTCTCCTCCCTTCTCCCTCCCTCCATACAAAGCAGCGTCGCGTTGCCGTTCATAGTGTCCAGTGAACGGCAGCGCGACGCTGCTGTAGGTGTGTAGGTGTGCGATAGAGGTGATGTGGGTGTGCATTGAGGTGTTGTGTGTGTGCTATGGTCTTCAATCCAGTGATGTGGGGTAGAGGTCTTCGATACGGTGATGTGGGATGTAGGTCTCCAATGCGGTGATGTGGGGTGGAGGTCTTCGATATTATGTGTGCAGTGAAGGTCTTAGATTCGGTGGATGTCTTCGATACGGTGTAGGTGTGGCTGAGGTTTCCAAATTGTTGGTGCAGGCGGCGATCTGTTGCGAACGGGGACACTGCTACCATTCACAGCATGTGGAGGATATCTGCATATGTAGTTGTGGGAATCTGTGTGGTGGATCTATGTATGTGTGTGTGGAGGTCCGTATGATGGAACTGTGGTTGCAATCATTTGTTTGTTATTGTTGTGGCAATGGTTGTGGTGGTGTTGTGGTCCGTGACCAACTATTTGACCAATCTATGACCAAGTGTTGGTGGTGTACTAGGATTGGGGGACGGGTTGAGTGTATGTGACCGACTATATCGATCTGTAACCTAGTGGTAGTGTACTGGGATTGGGAGACGGGTGTTTGGGTGTTTGTGACCAACTATATCGATCTGTAACCAATTATTAGTTGTGTACTGGGATTGGGAGACATGTGTTTGGGTGTATGTGACCAACTATATGGTTCTATGTGGCTAACTATTTAACTGTGATCTTAAAATTCGTTAATCTGACTCAAAATTAATCTGTGATCAATATATTTGGAAATATGTGATCTCTGTTATCTACAATTTTTTTAACTTGTGTGACCAATTAAAAATTTGTGATCTACAATTTTTTTGATCAGTGACGAATGAAGTCAATTGTGACCTATAATTTTTTTAATTTGTGACCTCGATTTAAGTTGTGATCGAAAATTAATTTTTGAACTACTTCATAAGATATCTGTGACCTCGGAATCGGAACATTTGTCGAAATTAAGCGGTGGCGGAACGATTATCGGAATAGTCGTCGGAATTAAGTGCGGTCGGGGAACAGTCGTCGAAGTAGTCGATGATCACTGAAATAGTAGTCGGAGTAATCGTCGATCACCGGAGTAGTCGTTGGAGCCGTAGGGAAGGTAAATGTGAAGGTGGGGTGAGTTAATTATATTATATTACAGTTAAATATTTAATTTAATATAATAATTGTGAAATATAATTAATTAACTCATGAAAAACCTGATTTTTGCAATTCTCAAACTTGGGGCCTGATTTTTTTATTTTGTGATAGATAATACATAATCTAAGCATTGTTCCCTTTTTTATTTTCAAATGAAATTCATCTCGTCTTTTTATTTATCTTTTAGAAACAATTTACAAATACATTTGAAAATTTATTAATTTCTAACTTATTTGAAACTTTTTAATCCTCAATTTATTTTCTTAATTTTATTTTTTTACGATACATTTTCTACCAGTGTGTTACATAAGGTTGTAACATGTTTTTATTGTAACGAAGTATGTTACACACATTTGGTTGCCTATTTCTATATTCACCTCAACTGTCATCGTCGCCACAACTTGTAAACTTCGGTGTTATATCAACGTATATAACATTTATTATTAGTGTTTTGCTCCAAGTACAGGAGCAAAACGTACATGGGCCTGCCAGGTTACTCACACTGGCGGGCCCCACATGTTTAAAAAAAATGAAAAAAAATGCACTCCCCTACAGTTAGAAGCCCGATCTCTTATTATTATACCGCATCATCACAATCATTTGTAACATTTTTGGTTACACCACCATCGTTGTCGTCATTGTCACTAGTAGCATTCATTATTATAGCACTTGCATCATTGCAACACCACTTACAAAACCTTATTCCAATCGAACCTCCACACCATCGCCACCGTTACTATATCTGAACCCCATCTAAATGCCTCCATCATCACCGTACCAATAAACTTTGCCATTGTTGCCACTATTACTCCCGTAATCACCACCACAACCAATCAAATTTACCATTGTCGTACTGTCATCTCCCTCACCACCACTACCACTATATTTTATGAATCAAACTCACAAAACTATCAGAAGAGTGAATAAAACTCATTCCATCCACCACCACCTTAACATACACCATTAGTGTTGACTCCAACCCTCACCATTACAGTCGAACCACTAGACTTGGTAATCGAGCCATCCAATCACGATTTTGCTCATCCGCCGCCTTCCAAAGACGATATCTAACTTGGTTATGTTGTGTT